>JBBPQW010000668.1:0-14684 GCA_038092695.1 Boletus rubropictus | reverse complement strand
ATCCGCAAAAAATCCACATCAACATTCCGACTCGTCAAAGAATCAAGACTCACGTCGTCCAAAAAGTCGTTACTTCGCAACGTAATTTTTTTTTTTCAAGACAATCAGCGTCACTAGGAAGAAAAAAGAAAAGAAACAAGACAAGAACACCTACCAGGCAAAATCCCACGTCTTTACCCACTGTGCACTCTGACAGTGCTTTTTAGCCCACGGATTTCCATACACCAGGGGGCTAAACTTGGAAAAGTTCCAAACCGCCACGATCGCGAGTACGGCCGCGATTTGGAGTCGAATCGTGGGCCTCAACGTCGACGTCGCAAAGTCGAATACAGCACAAGACAAGAGGATCGCAAAGTATAGTGCAGGGAAATAGTGATGTAGGAATAGTTGGCGGCTCATGAGGAAAAACGGAAAGTAATGCAAAAAGTAGCCGGTAAAGAGGAAACCGCATAGCGAATCGTACTTGACCACTTTGGCTAGATATTCGGTCGTATCCACGTCAACGACAGTTAGACCGGGAGCCAAACACAGTACTCACTATTCTCAAAGTCCCTGTACCCTCTCTTCGCACGTAAAATCAGGAAACCGCGGACAAGCATGTAAACGATAACCGAGGCAGTGCTTGACCACCAAACGAACGGGTTGCCTATCAAGTAGATCTGGCGATGGTCCTTTCCCCAAAAGTTCTGAGATCGATGAGTTATCAAGGGTAGATCGTTACAAGTACCAGGTCGACTTACGATACCACGGAGGAGGCGGGGCCAAGTCAGCGGACGAGAGTCATATGGATGCCTATCCGTCAAGCCAGCGTTGGTCGTCCACATCACCTGCTGTAGTTCCCAAAACTTGGCCAAGAATCCTGGAATCTTGTAGTTAACCCTCTCCGCATCGTCGGGCGCTGCATGCCATCGCGATAGTCAGAACCTGGGGAACTTGAGGCAATGCAAATGACTTACACTGTGGATGCTTTACAGCAGTCTCGATATACCACAATGAATTTGCCTTGACCGCGTTCTTGTTGCAAGTCACTTCCTGTTGCTCGAATCCCCATTCCGGTAGCTTCACTTTGTGGGAAAAGAGATAACACCCCGTATTCAAGTGTCTCAATTGGAAGTGTGTTCGCAACGTCCTCAGACGATTGCTCGACTCCTTATCACTTTTATCACCTTTAACAATCACGACCACCCAATCATCGTTGATATCGCCCGGAAATCCAGCCATACCGTACGCCGACACCTCATTCTGGAAGTCGACATCGGAGACGGGTGGACGGACATCGTGCGAGTGGAGGGCCTTGTCGGTAGCAATGTGCCACAGCTTGATACGCGACCCATCTTTTATATACTCGATGGGTTGTGATTTGTAATCGTACTGAGGGTAGCCGTCTGTGGTCGCATTGAGAATACGCCAGAGATTATTCTCATCTCGGTGAGGGTAGAGCGTTATTTGCTGTTCTGAATGAGGTGTCAGCCTGGATTGTAACCAACGATCGAGAGTCACGTACGTCCACTTCCAGCAGGATAATTTTGAGGATGTGAGTGCAGATACCCTCCTTGGGTGTTCACATGACGGATAGACACCTCGGAACCAAGAGCAACGTCTAAAGGCAATATCAACTTTGCTATCCTCCACAGCGAGCGCAAACGCACCAGAATAGGTATCAGGCATGCCACGCCCCAGTGTCTGCCGAAACTCAGAGCTCATGAAGGCATCGCCTTCACCCGAACTTCCTAGGAGCATGAAGTGTAGTTCAAACATCGTCATGTAGAATAAGATAGGTATGGCAATAAGGCACAACGCTCTTGCGAAAAAGTGTCTTGCCCACGTGCGAGGCTTGATGCGCAAATCCCCGAGGCGTAACCAGAGCTGCAGCACAGTGCACACACCGACGGTTGCAACGGTGAACAAGCCGACCCACTTGCAAGAGAGGACCGCGCCGAGTGAAAGACCAGTCAAGATGAGCCATGTCCACCAACGTTCGGTAAAGGGCTCTTGCTTGTCCTCGTTCGAAAACCCAACAAATAGAAAAATTGTCAACGCGGTGAAAAACACGAGTGGTGAATCAAGGAGAATGTGTCGCGATTGGGTGACGAGGCCATTTTCGAACGTTAAAAAGAGAGTGGCGAGTAGAGAGGTGGTGGCTCTGCAGTCGAGAGCGCGTAGAGTAAAGTAGGCAATTGGAACGGTAGCAACGCTGAGAATGGCAGGAACCATACGCATGGCGACGTATGGCGTGTTTACAAATATCCTACGGAATCAGCTAAAGGGACAGCCACTGTGAGACATCGAATGACACCCACTTTCCTATTTCTTTAAAGTCGAAATCCCCGTCGAATCCACATAGAAATGCTGCGGCCGTTATCAACAGTTTGGCCAGGGGCGGGTGGACGTCCACGAAATAGCGCGTTTTGATATAGCGCCCAGCAAATTTACCAAAGTGAACTTCATCGAACCTACACACGCAACGAGACGTCAGCAAATGAGCAGCTCATGGAACTTGATTTCGAGGCGCACACAACGCTGTCTGGTTTTGATATATGAAAGAGCCGGACAAAAGTCGCGAGTATGAGGACAAGAACGAGGAGTTTCCACTCTCCGGACGTTATATTTAGCCCGCCAGGAGGATGCGATCTCCGAGTGGGACCGTATCCCTTTGTAGCTGCTTCCCGTCGCCGGTCCGCGGAGTCTAGGTCATCTTTTCGTGGAGGAATTGGAGGGTATTTGTGTGTTGAAGGAATGACGTGTGGAAGGCCAGGAGGTGGAGAAGCTGGTCTTCTCGCCCGTACACTGGCAGACATGGCTGCAGGAAAGGAGTTTGGACAATACCGGACTGCACAAAACTATGAGAAGTGCCTTCGTAGATGCGTCATAAGGTGGCCAAAATAGTGTGGGGGTCATACGTTACTGCACATCCGTATCTGATTGAACAGAGCACTCACCAAGCAAGAAGTAGTAGTAAGAACCTGTCCACCGTATGCGCGATGGTTGATGATAGAATGTAAACCTGGTATACTGGCGCAGACACGTTCAGCATCATTAGTGCGCTTGTTTGGTCATGTTAAGATCTCACGTGCGGGCTAGTAGGTTAGGGTTAAGATCACGTGCACGTTCCCGCAGTGACATGACGGTCTGCATGCTAGTACTCTACGATTCATGGAAGATGACAGGAAACATCATGGTCTAGTACTCCTGGTTCGTAGTACATCAATGCCTCGCGAGACATCCGTACAGGAGTCCAGTGGGTGTCAGAATCCGTCGCTTGGGATATCCCAAAGGCGAGTCATTTGTACGCACGACTCGCCTGGACCGAATGCACGGGTCGCCTGCCAGTTATGACCAACGTGCAGAACATCCACCGAGTGAACAAACCGTCATTGCAAGGAACGCGAGCCGACGCTAGCCGCACGTCGTTGCATGAGGACGACTCGTGGCCACCTGCCAGTGATCCTTGAAGCGAGGCAGTAATGCGCGCGCGACACAACTCGTCTCGGCCAACGGCTCACATGGGAGAGACTGCGCAGTTCGTCGTCAACGCTTGAATCAAGATTCTCGTGAGAAGCCTCGTGGACGTGAAACTTGTCCCGCAGAAACCGAACTCGCCAGAGCAGCGGACCAGGGTAAGTTGTTGGTCTCTTCTTTCCGTCACCACTCACAGCGATGTGTAGACAATGTCCATCCAGATCGACCGCGTTCATACCCTCGCCGCGACCAGACCTGTAGTCAATGGATTCCTACAGCATACCCATCTAAAACCGCCCTCGCCAGAAACCCAGCCACACGACGACCGCCAATCCCAGATGGAACAGGCCCTCAAACGTTCCGTCACTCTCGTCATCTGGTATAGGGCAAGGCATTCCCTCGATGCATGTTTATCTGGCGCTGACCTTCGCCCACAGTCCAACTGTGACCCCATACGCCTCACGCACGAAATATCAACCTTTCCCCTATTCTCGCTTTCGCATTATCCCTCAGTCGTGACCGACCTTGAGCTGACGTCGACCTCGTACGTCGACACCTATGACAGTGTAACGGGGCATTGGGAACAACACCTGATCACCACCGTTCGCACGATCGAGTCTGAGCAGCGTTTGTTGTACAAACTCCGAAAGAGCCTCCTTGCTGGCCTCGCCGATGATGAGTGTGCAGGACTTGCCGAGGAACTTGCCTTGCTGGTCAAGAAGAAACAAGCGTCTCCTGTCGCCCCGCACCCCGTGCCCTTGCCCACGTCCGCTGCACAGCTCAAACGGCCTATGAGAGATACCACCGAGGTACCTTCCGCCAAGCGGTTCTACGTTCCCGAAAACTATCCTGCCCATGTCTATATGCCACCCCCGATGAGCTACATGCTTCCTACCCAGATGATACCCTACGCACCACTCGCGAGCCCTCCACTTAGTGCACACTCACCTGCTCGACACGAGGTCAAAACGAGCGAGATGACGACGCCGGTCAACAGCCCCTTCCACAGCCCCACCATGAGTCTGCAGTCCCCCGTGATGCCCCCAACCCCGCTATACAGTCCCAACACGCCCAGCACCGCCACACGCACTTCCTTTCCTAACCCACACCCGCCGCTCAAGCGTTGGCCCAATGATTACAGCGTGTCTGAGATTGCGGCTGGCTTCCGGGCGATGGATGCGATGGTGGCGCAGTCACCGACCGCGACACAGAAAGGCGCGTTTGAGCGTGTGTTTGGGTGTCGTTATGTGAAGAGTACGGTGTGTCGACACAGGGGGGTGTACCGCAAGGCGGTTGCGAGCGTGAGGAACTTGTATGAGGCGATGGGCAACGACGAACGTGCTGTTTGGGGTGAATTCGTGAGGCGCGTGGAGGGACGGCCGGCAATGGGCAAGGGGAGTGGGTCAGGTGATGAGAAGGGGCTGCAGGACGAGACGCCGGGTGGAGCAGGACAGCCTGGACAGAACGCACAGGGGCAGGAACAGCAGTGTCAGACGGGCTCTGACCCGATGGCCCTCACCCCGATGGGACACTTGGCAATGCAGCCAGGTGAGTAGGAGCTCAGACCGAGCGGTGCGTCGCGCGTGCTTGCATGAACGGCACGCTGATCTGACAAGTCTCGTTGAGGTCTGACCTCTCGTCTCGCATGCACCATCGTTGAGATGGTCTCTGGTAAGTTATACGCCCGGCTTCAAGAAAGAGGTCCTTCTTCCGTGTCGGTGCGCAGTTCATCTCGCCTCGCTGCCGTGCCTGTATCGGTTAAGACATGCACCTCGTCCACGAGTAATACACGTGTAATACAATTTCGTCGGGTACAACTACCAACCCTTTGTTGCCACACAACATTGAGCATGACCGACTCGACGCAGCTGCAAACACGGAAATTCAAGGATAGCGTGCACGACTATGGCAGGTCTTGGGGCCCTTCTGGATCCTCAGCTGATCCTCGTGCTTCATCTAGTATCGTTTTCTCCCTGGATATGTTCTTTCATCGACACGTGCGTACGGTCACCCAGTTTCTTAGTGCAGGACCTCATCAGAGACGTCTAGCAAACACTTTCAACGCCTGAGGTACATCAAACAGCTCGGTCTCACGTACTATGTCTTTCCCGGTGCCTCGCATAACCGGTTCGAGCACTGTCTCGGTGAGTCTCCAGCCAGGTTCCAAGAAGCGATCAGAGCCACTGAAACGCGCTTCGCCAGGTGTGGGCTACCTCGCCCGACTCATGACAACACACCTTCGAGACATGGATCATACCCTCGGCATCACCGACCAGCACATCAAGTGCGTCGAGTTGGCAGGGCTGTGCCACGACCTCGGACACGGCCCATGGTCACATGTCTGGGATGGCATCTTTATCCCCACGGCGTTGTACGTCTATTCCCGTCTATTTCGTCCGCTCTTACGTTCTTCCATTCTGATCGCCGTGTCATACTTCTGGCTTCATGTGCGCAGACCGGGAAAGCAATGGAAGCACGAACAAGCCAGCGAGATGATGTTTGATGACATGGTGGAGACGTATCAGCTCGATATCACGCCCGAGGAAATGACCCTCGTCAAGGCGCTCATCGCTGGGGAGAGCGCGCGTTGTGCGCACGTATCCTCTCCTTTTGTTCCAGGTACTGTATTGATATCGGAGACGATAGGCTCGGCGAGACGATGCCATTCTTGTTCGAGATCGTGGCGAACAAACGAAACGGACTCGACGTGGACAAGTAAGTCGTCCGAGTGTGGTCCTTCTTTTCTCATATTCGATACGACAGATTCGACTATATCTTGAGGGACTGCCAGGCAGTGGGCGATAGAGGTAACATTTCTATTTCGAGGTGTGCGCACATCCATGGGCCTCCCATCGGACGCAATACTGAATGCCTCATGTCCCGCGTCCTGTGCCCCTTTCCAGACTCATTCACTCTGTGCGTGTTGTCCAAGGTAAGATATGTTACGACATCAAGGACGCGAACCAGGTCTACGAACTATGTTACACTCGGTTTTCCCTTCACAAACGAATCTACAATCACAAGACCAGTATGTCTTCTCTTTTTGATCTGCCAGTTACTATGCGCATGGGCTGATGAATTCGGAACAAAGCAAAGGCGATCGAGTACATGATCATCGATGCGCTGCTCGAGGCGGAGCCACATCTCAAGATTGCAAGCCTCGTCGACAATCCAAAGCGTTACGTCCATCTCACGGACTACCTCCTCAACAAGATTGAGGAGTCGACGGGAAAGGTAGGAGCCCTCATCTTCGTCTCCCCACTCATCATCACTACGCATACAAACAGGAACTCGAGTCCGCCCGTGCCATTATTGAGCGCATCCGCACGCGTGACCTCTACCGAGTCGTCGACTTCAAGGTGATTCCACATGAAAACAGAGCTATGATCGAGGCCAACGTGACACCGGACGCAATTGTCGCCGTGGCGAAGTCTGGCGTGTTGACTGGCGTTGACGAGGAGCTGGTGCGGCGGCTCAAGCCAAGTCATATGGTTGTGACGTCTTCGCTCTTGCATTATGGCATGGGGGCGCGGAATCCCTTGGACGATGTGACGTTTTATTCCAAGAAGAAACCGAATTGTGTGTCTCCCTAGCGTCGGCTTTTGGGGATTAGCACGCTGACGCTGTGGACTCCCGTAGGGTGCGGCGAGGCGGATTATAGCGACATATCGCTCTTGATGCCTTCTTCGTTTGCAGAGGTCTGGTTGCGGGTCTACACCAAGGATGGGGAATTCCACGGCCTCATTCAAGCGGCGTACCGACATATTTTAAAGCATCTCGGATCGGCGTGTGATGCGGCTGTGTCGACGGAAGAGGCGCAAGCGGAGGAAGAGGGATTCAGTCCGAGCGTGTTAGGTGGCCGGGCTGTGGTGATGGAGGCGATCACTGGAGGGGACTTGGATTTACAGCCGCCCCAGGTGTGGCGACCGGGAACGCCAATGCTTGGGGAAGGTCCGTCGACGCCGCGCGTGCTTTCGCGCAACGTCAGTACAGCATCGGCGTCAGGATTGGGGGTCACCCGTCATCCGTCGCGGACGCTGGGGAAGACGCCTAGTTTTTCAGAGAACAAGTTCACGGCTGTGCCACCCAACTTTCGGGGTGAGTCGCCATCGCGAAAGCCAATGAAGAAGCGGGGGCGGGACGTGAGCGATAGTTTGGAGAGTGGGCGACCAAGTAAAAGTCTGAGGTCGCAGTCTGAGAGAGGTACGGGTGCGTCTTGAGTCTGTGTGGGTGCATCTTTTCTGGTCTCGCTTTCTATGTTCACTCTCGTCTAGTCTTTCTTGCGATCGTTCCATCGTCTGTGGATCAGCCAATGTACATTAGAAAGCATTCCGTTGCGTGGTATCAGGTACATATTCCCCCACCACTATACACTCATCTTCATTTGTATCGTCGGGTACGGATCGTATCCCTCCACTATAATGTCTTCGTACTCAAACTTGGTGATATCATCAATTTCTCGTGCAAAACGGATTGTGGGGAACGGTTTTGGTTCTCGCTGGAGCTGAGTTTGGAGCGCGGTGATGTGGTCCTTGTAGACGTGGGCGTCACCGAGCTGGATAATGAGCTCGCGTGGTTCGGTGTGGGTGACATGAGCGATGAGGTGTGTGAGGAGGGCGTAGGAGGCGATGTTGAAGGGGATGCCGAGGCCAAGATCAGCAGAGCGTTGGTACATCAGACACGAGAGCCCGTTTTTGCCATCCGGGCTGGATGCCATGTGCACGTAAAATTGGCACATCATATGACAGGGCGGTAGCGCCATCTCTGGAATTGCTGCTCGCCATCGTCAATATCTCCAGCACTGATTGTATCAGATGTCTTGCTCACCGGCTGGGTTCCAAGCACTCATGATGATTCGTCGATCGGTGGGATTATGTTTGATTTTTTCGATGCATTCCTGAAGCTGGTCGACGCCCTGCCCTGTATAGTCGGCATCGCAGTCAATGTACGACGCGCCAAAGTGGCGCCACTGGAAGCCATACACGGGACCCAGATCGCCTTCACGGCGATGTCCCAGCCCACGGGACTCGAGGAACGCCTTGGACCCGTTTCCGTCCCAAATCTTGACACTGCGTTGGGAGAGCAGATTTGAGTCCGTCTTTCCGCGAATGAACCAGAGGAGCTCTTCGACGATGCCTCTGAGGTAGGTGCGCTTGGTGGTGAGGAGTGGCAGGGAGGCGTGAGTGAGGGTGAAGCGGAGGGCGGGGGGTGCAAAGACGGCGTGTGTGCCAGTGCCAGTGCGGTCGTTTCGAGGTTCGCCGCTGGTGATGACGCGTTGGACGAGGGCAAGGTATTGGTGCTCTTCGTGGGTGGCCATTTAGAAGATGCTGATAATTCGTGAACGCGTATGTCACGGAGAGCACGTGATTACGTCACGTCACGCGGGTATTAGGAGGACAGGTAGACGTGAGTGCGCATGTCTTCGCTATTTCGCCATGTCTCTTCGTTTCGACCCGCCATGGTGTCGCGCAGTTGGATACGTTCTACTCACAACACCGCTGGTCCGATTACGCCCACACAAGTAACATCGCAAAAAGTATACAGAGCCAGGGTCAACGTACTCCTCTTTAGCGCAGACAGACTTCTCCTCGCACCGCACGCCGACACGCTCGAGCCCTACCTCATGTGCAAACTCTCCGACGCCAAGTTTTACAACACCTACCGTTCTATGGCGTTTATGCGGCTGATTCGCTTTTGCTTGGAAAGACATTTATTCGGTGTCGCCCTCGCCCTGTATGACCGCATGCTCAAAGAGGGCTTCCTGGCAATCTATTCCCTCTCCCTCCGTATGACTGCGCTCAGTCTTGTCCATAAAACGACAGACCTCAGGGAGACTCTTCCCCCGCTGAAGGAACTCTTTGAGAAAAGGGCATACGACGTCCCAGCGTTCATGGACCTCATTCATTATCTTGCTGACGACAAACGCACGTCGAGTGCGCTCATAGACGACCTTGCCCGTGCATTCGTATCCATACGCCAGATCAAAGCTTAACGAGTATCCAGACCTCATCGGTGAGCTTATCAGTATTCATATGCGTGCCGGCCGTATGGATGCCGCACAAAGGTGGCTCAAGGTCTTTGAGGACATGTGTAGCGCCAAGGGTGTGCTACCAGACGTGATCTCATATTCAGATATTATTAGCACTCTCAAAGACATCTGTCCCAAGAATGGCGACGCAATTCAGGATGTACTCCTTCACATGAAATCGGGTGGTGTTTTCCCAGATGTGAATGCCTTCAATGCCCTCATCCGTGTCAATTTCGTTCAACAACGGTATCAGGAAGCGTTTGCGCTCTACCAAGTCCTCATGGAAAAGCGATCCGACCAGTTGATGCCTAACGATATCACCTACAAAATGCTCTTCCGTCCTACCAACTTGCTGAGCCGCCCCAACGCATCCCGGAGGCACAGACGTCCAGAGAATGCTGTTCCACCTCGAACCCTCTTTCGAGAGATGCTCGTGTGCACTTGGAAGAAACTAAAGGTCGACCATTAGGGCACTCGACGGTCGTCTCTGTGTCTGCATTCCATCTTGCGCTTCGATCACTCATGGCACGCGAAGATTACGCCGCAGCATTCATCATCATCTACGCCTTGCGCGTGTTCGGGTTTCAGCCCAATCTCCAGATCTATCCAATCTCATCGTCCTTGTGAACATCCTTCATCGCATGAAACGCGAGGCGAACCTCCCTCGTCCGGCAGGCACTTACCGTCTCGTCGATTTCCTCACGCACCTTCACCCAAACGAAGATCCGGATCTACATATACTCCTAGATCGCATTCGGCGGTACCAGCCTGTGCTCAAATGCACAGGCTCATCCTCGGTTGGGATAGAAACTATCTCATATCTCCTTAGTCTAGGGGAAAACGCCCGGCCGACGGACGATGACCTCCCTGACATACCCATCCTTTCCCACTTCCCTTTACGAGCCCATCACCGCCGACGAAATGCACAGATACCGACTGTCGCGCTGCTGACAGCCGTCGAGGATCTCGCACCACACTACCGCGCATTTTTTTCGCCCGTTCCTTTAATGCGGATCGTTCATAAAGCGCTCCTGGGTAAGCTATTTCGCAAGGCGGTGCATCGGGGTGCGGACTGGGATTGGAAGGGCGCTGCAGGACCGATTATCGGGGAGACCCAACGAGAAATGATTCCCGATGGCGTCGCAGGGATATCAGAGGCATTGAAGAGGAGACAGGAGGGATGGAGGGAAGCAGAGGGTGTGTTGCCATTTGCGACGGCAAGGATGAGACGCCGGAGACGGAGTGCGCGGGGTGGGCGAGAGATTGCGTTTGATTGAGAGCTAGGGAAAGGTTTTGGTGGGGATCTTTTCTGTTGCGTGTGGTGTTGCTTTTGCATGGCCAACGTACTCGGGACTCTCATCGTCGGTTTGTATCTTATGTCTATAGTCTCGGTGAATTAATTACTTCTCTGTCCATGCTAACGCTAGGGCCACCACTACCCAATTAGGCAATACGTGGCGTTCACTGCAGCAGCGCGGCATCTTCCGGTCAACATCTGCAATCTCGATGTTTGAATCCACTATCACTCGTCCACCCAGATCTTTCCAGCTTTCTTGACCTCTCCAACGATGAAAGCTGCTATCGAGAATTGCTTAAAGCGCATGCGATCTCGTATCAAGGATTCCAACAGGAACGCAGTCCGCAGCGAATCAAGCCCCCCCGCGGTTCCAGCAAAGGACACTAGTGCCCGCGCTCCAGAGACACAGCACGCAGACTCGGAGACACAGCGCGCAGACTCGGAGATACAGGTCTCACCAACCATCTCTGGAAGGCCAGGCTCCCCCAGCTCGAGTGCTACTAATACGCAGACGAAAATTTCGGACGGTTCCACCCTCATGCAGGATATTGACCCGGACCTTATGGAAAAATTTGGAGGACGATTTAGAGTTCTCATCGTTGGGAGGGCAAACGCTGGCATGACAACGATCCTTCGGCAAATCTGCAACTCGGCTGAATATCCAGAGATCTACAACGAAAAGGGGGAAAAGGTGACGTCAGCCAAGTTGGGGAATGTTGTATCCTAATGCCGTTCATCAGCGTGATTTTGTGCTCGAGGGGACTAGGGAGGTAAGCGTTATGGCTGCCATGAATATTCTTGTGGAAGCTTCGTAATCCATCTCACTTTCCGCAGCGTGGAGTCCATAATATCAACGATGAGATGGTCTTTAAAAGCAACTGGAAATTTATTTTCCATGATTCTCCTGGCTTTGAAGCCGGTCATGTGGATGAGTTTGAGAAGATAAGGAACTTCATCGCAGAGCGTGCGAACACATGTTTGCTCAAGAAGCGGATCCATGTCATATGGTGAGCTGACATATTGTGCTGCGTTGTGATGGCTTTTAATACGGACAGGTATTGCATACCGATGGATCATTTTCATCGCGCCATCGTGGCTTCGGAAGAAAGATTCTTTAGTGAACCTAACATTAGCAAAGGTGATGAATCTTTCGTGGCAATGCCTTCTGAGCTTATTGGGTTGGGTGCTAGTGCCGATCGTGGTGCTATTCACTAAATGTGATTCGCTGATGGTGCATGCATTCCGGTTTGAGGACCTCTTACTGTCTCCAGATGAGCAATTTTTGGCGCAGAAGAAACGTGCTGATGAGATGTTTGGCGAGAGAAACATATGGGGGGATCTGTGCAAGATGAAATTCCCCCCCAAAGCATATGTGCAACTGAAAAGTTTGTATACATATGTATATTCTCATTCTGTTGGTGTTAACCATGTTATTAGACATGGATAAATGTGATGCAAGCTGTTTCATGTTACTGGAGCAGACTGCTGCTTCATTACATGATGAAGGATTGCAGATGCTGTTGACTGCAGCACAAGAAAAGGACATACTTCTATGTATTGAGTATGCAGTTAAAAGGTAGGTTAAACAAGTTTTGAATCTAAAGAATTTGTATTGATGTTATACAGTGCCTTGGTGCCTTATGTCAACTTCAGAATTGATCACAACAAAGACCTTGATCTAGTTGGGGCATTGACAAGTTGGTTTCCACACACTCAGGTAAGATTTGCAAGATAACAATCTTGAGGGCAATAATTGATTACATGCTTTATGATATTGTTGAATTGTTGATTAGGTATTCAATAAGATCTTGAACTGAGGGAGCTCACTGATGGTTTTTTTTTTTCCATGAAGAAAGTATGTAATACATTTTACATTGAAATCATGATAAACTCACATGCTTATCACTAACAGTATGTAGGTGATACATCAAACAATTTTGAATTTAATGAATTTATCTTTATCTGTTCTACTTTTTGATAGCAAGTGAGTAATTATATGGATATTGGAGTAAGATTATTGCTCACCAAGTTGATTTTACTACTGTTTTGAACTCAAGAGAGTAAGTTATATGGGATATATGCAAATAAGCATATTATCAATGGGTTTACTTCATGTCTACTGCTATTTTTTTTATCATCAGGCAGTAAGTGGTGTAAAATACATTGGAAGGTTATAGCTGATAGATTAATATTTATTTAATAGGGAGTAAGTGGTCTGATAAATATCTAGAGGATACAAAACTAAGAGTTTTATATTCAATCACATAACTATGATTGGATATAAAGCAAGTAAGTTGAATATAAACAAAAGGCAATGATTTATTAACAATTCTTTGTCTATTCCTATAACTGCCATTCCAATAATAGGTTGTAAGTCATCAGATATGCATTTTATAGGAAAATATTAATTATTGGGCTTCTGCTTTGTGCTTTTCATTGATAGTATGTAAGTGTTCCAATATAAATGTGGAATTATAACACTATTAATGAATCTCTCTCCTACTATTTCCAATGATAGTTTGTAAGTGTTCCAATATAAGTATAAAATCATAAGAATGCTAATAAATATGACTTTTATTATTGTTCCACTAATAGCAAGTAAGTGGTCTAATAAGAATTAAATGAGAATTCTACCAATAGTATAATTTCTATTATAATCCCACTAATAGAAAGTAAGTGGTCTGATATGGATTTGAAATCAGAATACTAACAATGAGCATATTTTCTGTTGCTCACAATTAATAGGAAGTAAGTGGTCTAGTGTGGATTTGAAATAAGAATGTTGCTAATAAGTATTTTTTTCTGCTGTTCTTTTATCAATAGGAAGTAAGTGATCTAATATGAATTTAAAATGAGAATGCTACTAATTACTGTATTTCCTACTACTCTTCCCCTGATAGTTTGTAAGTGGATTAATATGAATTTAACTAAGAATGATGCTAATTAAAATGCTTTTGCTATTATTCCATTAATAGCGAGTTAGTGGTTTAATGTGAATTTAAAATAAAATGGCACTGATGAGCATGCTTCCTGCTATTCTCCAACTAATAGAAAGTAAGTGGTCTAATATAAACTTGAAATTGCAATAAGGCTAATCACTTGCCTTCTGCTGCTTTTTTATTGAAAGGGAGTAAGTGGTCTGGTATAGTTTTGAAATGAAAACTTTGTTAATAATCATGCCTTCCAATGCTTTCTAATTGATAGGTTGTAAGTAGTCTAATGTTGATTTTAAATGAAAATATTACTCATTGGCATATCTCCTGCTATTTTCTAATTAACAGCTTGTAAGTGATTTAATATCAATTTGAAATAAAAATGTTACTTATTAGCATACTTTCCTCTATTCTTCCATCAACAGGAAGTATGTGGTTTGATATGGATTTGAAACTGAGAATACTACTGATTTACATTTCTTCTGCTGCTTTTTTATGAAAGACTGTAAGTGATCTAATCTGGTTTTGAAATAAAACTGCTAATGGTTTCTTTTCTTCAATTTAACTGCAATAATTGTTTCACTAACAGCTTGTAAGTGCTCTGTAAATATAAAGTGCTGGCTATTGATTAATTTGTGTTCATTTATAGGAAGTAAGGGTTTAATTTGAAATCACAGCAAAAACACAATTTATTAATCAGTTTCAAATTTTCTTCTTATAGGAGGTAACTAGTTTAATATGCATGAATAACATGAACCATTAATACATTCATATCTTCCTCTTATTTTCCTTTTCAAATAGGAAGTAAGTAATTTGTTGTATAATGCAAATCTGCATTCTGCTCATCAAAGTTGCTCATTTACCATATCAAATCTCACATAATTTTAAAATTTTGGTTCATTTAGGTGGTAAGCATTACTTTGTTATTGAAAAAGGTGCAGTTATGGATTAATATTTCTATAGGATG
>JBBPQW010000667.1:0-14684 GCA_038092695.1 Boletus rubropictus | reverse complement strand
CAAAAAAACCGTTCAACATGAACGAGCCGCCTTAGGTTTTAGCGGTCCAACTACCTTTGGAGTCCTCGTGCAAGACGGACAAGGACTCCTGTCTGCCGGGCATCATGGTGGACGATTGGTTCGCATCACTTCTGGACAGATGTCCGAATACAGCCATCAAACGGTTCGTATTGTAGCTGTTTTTCGTTACCGGGGCCTGCGTTTCCTGCATACTGACGTTGCCTGCCCATACAGTAGCGAAAGCGACACCGAAGGTGGCGACCAAAGTGTTGACCATTGCGATCAAGTTCAGGGTGGTCGCATTGATGTTGCGATAGACGCAGATTAATTGAACGATGGAGAATATGGTCGGTATGACGAAGTTTGAGGCTGCGATTTGGAAGAGGGTGCGCATGCGTTGCGCGATCGTCACTAATCACCGAAAAACAAAGAGGCAAGTTTGGTCAGCAGCGTTGAATATTCGAGAAACGAAATGTAGTCACCTCTGCTAGACGCAGTCGTAACCTGTTTGGGTGCATGCTGACGCATTCTCCACAGGAATCCAATAGACGCGTACCTACGAGTCAAAGAATGAAAACGCTTTGAAGATATTTGGAAAGATCCGTCAGCACTGACATGTTGTCTACCATCTGAGCGGCCCACTCGATTTTTATGTAGGGCGCCGAAGTGAACACGACCCCCAGCTCCAATCCGGGATTTGGTCCGTTCAAGGCGATCACCATGGCGTTGGTGAACATAAAGATATTGACGGCGCGAGCGAGCTTGAGGAGGACCGGGATGGTAATGAGGAGGCAAAAGTTGGTCCAACCGGTCATATAGGGGGGATAAACGGCGATGAGGCGAAAGAGTAATGTGAGGTCGACGGTTATAGATTGCCAAACGTTGAAGAACCCAGTAACGATGTTAAGCTAGGAACGAAAGTAAGAAACGAGTACCCCAAGAACTGCTCATAAACAGCGCACCACAAGCCATTCATTCAGAGGTTCCAATATGGCATGAATCTGTATGCGTCTAATGAGTCTTGCTACGATCAACTAGACTCGAACGAACGCGACTCACTGCGAGTGTATCGATCACTATACCATTCACGAAAGCGATGCCAATGGCTATTAAATTGAGGGCGAAGATAGGTCGCCGGCGACTCTGCGGGGTGGAGAAGTAGAACAATGCAGCGACGAGAGGGGTGTAAAGCGTCCAGAAGGTGTGTATTATCATGAGGGAGGCCACTGTGGGGGAAACCAAGGCGGTGAAGGCCGATTGGGGCAAGCATGTCCCCGTATCTGTGCTGTTAGAAGACATGATTGAGTGTCGAATCTAGTGAGTGGAGGTAAGTAGGACATGTCAACCTTCCCCGTCTTATAAGTGTCCCGTCGGGTCAGGTGCCGAGTTTTAATCATGTCATTGGACAGCACATGCTGTTTACAACCAACCGATTGTAATTGCAGCTCACCTGTGGATCTATCTCACTTCGAGACATCGTATCAACCGAATACGGAGACTGCATACTATCCCTTACCCCCAGTTCGACTCCGACTGGGCAGAGGACTGCATACAGTCACGTGCACCGCCATATATCTCGATTCTTGTAGAGATAGGTAGTCGTCCCTTGTCCCGTACCTCGTAGTCCTCCGTATAGAGCGTGGTCCAGTTCTCTCGTGCCCGCCGTCCTCAGTGTTCCTGCCGTTGGCCGTGGCAGGCTTCCAGCCTGTCGGATGACAAGGCAGCGAGCAAACCCAGTTTATGATAAGTCGGCATAGGCACCGAGTCCAAAATTTGTCGAGGTGGAAGGCAGCGCTGGCAGCGGCACTGACACCATTACAATTGGCTCCGAGTCAGCAGCAGATAAGACATTTTCATGGCAGCAGCTCGTTTTCGTGTGGTACCAAAGAGTGCACTGAATCGTGGCTCACTACCTCGAGAAGGATTGTCCAGGAAATGGTCCTTGATTGCCTTGGTAAGTTCAACAATGGTTCCATCCATCGGGTCCTCAGTATAAGCTCGCTTTCGACGGCCCGCCATCGCCAGGGACGCGTCCTTCGATGCGCGACGTGAAGCTTGAAGAATTGTCACAGGCGTGATTGAAACTCCGATTCGGCAAGAACTCGGCGAGTGACAAAGGCCGACCATACAAAACTACAAAAAATCATATTTGTAGTGTAAAATACTGAGAATGGTGTGTTTTTTGTGGAGTGCCGAACTGAGGGTAAGGGATAGTATCGTACCTGATACGGGGCGGTCGCTACAGAACTCGAAAAAAAGGGCATTTACTGAAACAAGGTTGTCCGCCACATCATATTTGCAGATTGAACCAGGTTAGCCGAGGACTTGGAGCTTGCCTACGAAATTACCCGAGCATTTGAGCCAACAACGCTCAATTAGTCGTCAAAACATTACGTTCTACAGATTATCTCTCGTCTTGATTTATTGACCGCAGGTGCTCTTGGTGGCACGGCGCGAGTTGGAATTGTCAAAACTGTATGGAAACCCTGCACTCGCGCTCAACCAAACGGCCGGGATGCTTCGGTCTTTTCAGTTTGGATGTATGACATCGAGGGACATGAGACACTGCAATTTTGAAGCACTTTTTTGATGGGCAACGGCCATGGCGAGGGTGAGTGATCGTGAGCAGGCGGACACACGAGTGTGAGTGGACATGATCAAGCGCATCCATCAGACAGCCCGGGTAACCACCTCAACTAACCAGGCACAGGCGCTTCTTCGCGCAATCCACCTCTCTGAAGCGGTAAAAAGGCCTGCGACCCAGTGAGGTCCTTCACGGCGAGGACATCTCTGCGAACTATGATACCCTGAAATTAGGGAATTAGCTACAGTGCGTTCTCCTCGTCTCTCGAACAACCAAAATGGGCACCTGAGATTCAACGTTTAACGTTCATACCAGATGCGGTGTGCTCCCTTTGGTGGAGTCGTAAATGCGCAAAATTATCTTTTTGGGTGATGGATTGGGTCACCACGGTAGAATATTTCACCAGCTGGTGGCCTGGATGCGAGTTATGTTGCGATTATTAATTCAATGACACCAAAGGCAATCGAAATAGGGTGGATCTGTCCTGCTGAAGGACGTTATAGGTTGTTGCACCTCGAGTCGCGTTGGACCCTGCGTAACAGATCATCACATCTGTAACATGTTAGCCTGAGGTCATTGGCCCGGCGGGAGTGGCACAATTGAAGGGCCGATTCAGGATATTGTCGAACGGCTCAATATCATTCGTGGTCTTTTTCTGGCTCGCCTTGCCGTCTGGGATTGACTCAAACGTAAGGATCCGAGTTGCAAGTACCCCTCCCTTCTCACCGTCTGCATTCAATTCATGTACAGATCTCTTCTCCTTAGGGCCAACTCGCAGTCAACGGAATTATTGTAGGCACCATCGGTATGAGGAACAGGTGTTTTTAATCGGTCCGGATGAGATCGCAGACGTATATTATGTCCTGCGAATTGGCTCGCTGATTCGTTGTTATACTTCTTGTTCGGCATCGAATTCCCCAGGGATTACCGACACGATAACGGGTATACTATTTGACCTGGCAGGTGTGAATTTTCAGAACTTTTACGACGGGCATCGTCCTCCCCATCACCCGTCTAACGTCGAGCTCTTACCCGGATCGTCCGGTGCAATCCTAGGCAACGTTCCTGTCCCGCAAATCTCGCCATCATACCTACGTCAACACCGGTTATCCCATCAATCGAACCTTTCCCTACTTTTGTGTTTCGCTATCGATGGCCTCCTCATCGTCATCGAATTGCTGTTGCCGTTCACATAGTCCAACTGCTCAGACCAGGTCGTGTGATCGAGTATACATTCTCGTTCGTAATCCCGTTTGCGATGAACGCTCCCGTCTTGTACACGTTCCTACGAAGTCCTTGGGTAAGTTGCTCTGATTTCTTGTGCCGACCGCGCTCCAGCCGCGCATCTAGTGGATCACACCATTATTGGTCGTCACAGAAAAGTGCAAGGATAGGGTAAATCAGCTGTCCATCGCGTCCACCAACGACATCAGGATGTTCACATCGGACATCCAGTTCGCATCGGGGGCGATTCATCTGCCACAACTATGTAACACAATGGAAACCGAAACGGACCCTGGTGATTACCGTGGCACGCATGAGGCGATTGAAGCTGGCGGTTGGTTTATATACATAGGGTCTTCACCAGTGTCTGGTTAGTATCTAATTTTTCTGTTTGCAACACAGTTCGTGCGGATAGTATTGATTTTAACCTTGAATGAAAGTGCTTTTGACAAACCCTAACCTGAGAACGGGGTTAGCGTGGGATAGTGAACGTGTCAATCCAAGTTGAACTTTGCCAATACCTGACGCTGTCATTCCTCTAGACATATTAACGCTTACCTGCCTGGATGAGGCTACCTACACTTGCTGGGTTCTTGTTACTGGTCTCTCCAGTCCTCGGTGAACCGTCAATTTCATCGGATTCGATAGCACACCCCAACCTCCAACCTCTCATCGCTCGCGCAGATGCCTTCCTTTCTGCTGGTCATTTCAGTGACGCTGCCAAGACGTACACAGACGCCATTTCGTTGTCGCCGGGAGATTACCTACTCTTCTACAAGCGCGCTACCGCCTACTTCTCGCTCAGCAGACATTCCAATGCAATGGACGATTTCTCCAAAGTCCTCGACCTAACTTCTGGCGAATTCGATAAAGCGATCATGATGATGGCAAAGATACACACCAAGGAAGGAAACTTTGTTCAAGCCACGAACATCCTCCATGCCTACGCGTCAAAACTTTCTGATAGTCCTGCCGTCGACGAACTGACGGTGGACATTAAAGAAGCCCAAACGGCAGCGAAGAAAGCGAATAATGCCAAACGTGCTCAACTTTGGACGGTTTGTTCGGAGGCAGCGACGCAGGCTCTCAGAGTAGCCAGTCACAGCACCGAGGTTCGTCGAATTCGCGCCGAATGCAGTCTTGCAGGAGGTGACCCACAAGGTGCCGTCGTCGATTTGAGGTTAGTATCGTCTATTGATAGTTTGCGATGCTAATTTACATGCTCGCAGTCGGCTTTCGCGTCTTTCCCAACCAACTACGTCATCCCTCATGCGTATATTCCGATTGGCATATTTCCTTCTCCCGCCATCCCAATCTACTTCCTCACACACATCTCATCTCGCTCCTCTCAAGCAATGTCTACTTCTAGATCCCGATTCACGTTCTTGTAAGCCCGCTCACAGGCTAGTTAAGACACTCGACAAGAGTTTCGCCAAACTCGACAAACACATTCAGGACAACGACTGGATGGGTGTAGTAAGACACGTTGCCGGTCCATCAAAAGAGTTCCCCGGGGACGGTTTCGCGTCTACTTTTGAAGATGCACTCCAGACGCATGCTTCACCCGAGCTCTTTGGTTCGTCTCCTTCCGTACCGATCCCTGATGTTCGACTATCGAGTCCACGGCGCGCACACATCCTACGGACGATGTGTCGTGCGTATACCAAACTCAATCTACCGAAGAAGGGCGAGGTATGGTGTGACGCACTCTTGACAATGTCGGAGGATACCCTCGGGGCTGCAAGTGAAATGATGTCCGAGGGTAGTGCAGAGGTCGACGGGTGGATAGGCAAGGGTGAGGCGCTACTCATTCGTGAAGAATGGGATGATGCTGTCAGAGCATTTGAGAGAGCAGCGGAAGGTAGTGGCAGAAGTGACCGCGATGTAAGTGCCTTGTCTCTTTTTTCATGTAGATTGATTGCCAACTGTATATATCTTTCAGGTACTCGGCCGGTTGCAGAAAGCTCAACGACTGTTGAAGCAATCGAAACAAAAAGATTACTACAAGGTCTTGGGCGTTGCACGAGACGCCGATCCCAAGACTATTAAGAAGGCCTTGTATGTGGTCCTTTCCATCAGGATTAATTTGTATTTACATCAGGATTAGCCGCAAAGCTGCTATGACTGCGCACCCGGACAAGGGCGGTTCCGAATCAAAGATGGCTGCCGTCAATGAAGCATACGAGGTCCTCAGTAACCCCGGTGAGCCTTCTTATCAGATGTTTACCTGATGAAGCGTGTCATGGTAATCCTTAAACCCGAAGAACTCCGTCGGCGCTTCGACAATGGTGACGATCCAAATGACCCCAATCCTCAAGGTGGTACTCCGTTCACAGGTTTCCAGGGTGGTTTCCCAGGTGGCTTCAGTGGATCTGGAGGAAGTGGCGAGCACCCGTTCTCGCATTTTTTCCAAGCAGGTGGAAGGGGTAGTGGATTCTCATTCAAGTTCGGGCAGTAGTATTGATAGGCGATGCCTCGATACTGGATTCTTGGTGATGATGCTCGACGACTACATTAGGATGCTCCGTGACCCGCTGAACGAGACAGGATAACTGTGAACTAGAGTGACTAACATATTATCATCATTGTATCATCATATTCTCATCTCTCCACCTCGTTCTTTATAGGGACCGATAAGCACGCCTGTTGGATTGATGAGCTGTAGCTGTTGCGTTGACGATCAAGTTTTCGGCTCAGCTTCTACAGCGCGGGCATCTCCAGCACTGACCTGGTTCTTCGATGCTGCCCGCATCACTGATTACTGAACTTTGATAGCGATTTAGGTGCGCTTTGATGGCCGTACATGATATGCATAGCCGCGTGGCGACAGGTTTCAGGTTCACGAGCAACCAGAACCTACCTTGTGAATGGTTTCAAGCACTCATAACCACGACGTGTGTGGATGCCGTTTCATTATCGATATCGATATCTTCGTTGTTGCACATTGCGTTTACGCTCCATCTATGGTGTGCTATTCACACACGGGGCCGCAGGGATTCGTCGATCGGGAGGAGCTCGGAGCCGTCGCTGGAAGCTATCTCCATCGATAGGGAGAAGGTATAAGAGCTGAAGCACCGCCGCAGAGAAACACGAAACCGGGAGGCAGCCGGTGCAAGTAGTCAGATAGGAGCGCTCGTCTTCTTCAAAATGCCCATTATATGCACATCGATAAGGCGGAACGAGAGTCATCGATCTGGATACGGGACGGGGGGCGACGGCGGCAACCACCTCAAACGATGGAATCGAGGGCAGGCTATACTTGCGGGGGACGAGACGTGGGCGTACCTTGTTCATGGTGCGATGCAAGAGGTAGTGGGGAAACTGTTGACGACCTACCAGATCCATATTAAAGAGTCACTCCCGCTGATCACTGCTTAGTACGACGTTTCTCCCGCGTGATGGAGAAAGGATACTCTTACGTTGTAGGCGAAGAGCGGAGTTCCATCAAGAGCAGCACGGGGCCTGATCTAGACATTTCAAGGGTTGGCCACCATGCTATCCCTTCGGTGTACTCGGCAGTCACAGAACCGAACTGCGCGTAAAAGCAGGGGCATGCGACAAGGCACTGTCCTTGATTACGAGTGGAATGCCTGCGAGGGGTTCCGATGCCTCAAAGCTACGTTATTCTTGACTCACCATTGCTCTTTCTCCAGTAATGTCTACTGTCCCCCATACGATCCGTGATCAGTCTAAATCAAAAAAAGGGACCGAAACTAGGTTAGTGGTCACGAGTCACGCAGCCTTTTGCTCACACCGACACAGTCGCCGCTCTGACGGTTAAAGGATTTTGACAGACGAGGAAGCGTCTGCTTTCCTGCCTTACTGGACACCAACAAAGTTCGGTGGTCACGCGGGTCAAGCAGCCTTCTACTCAGTGATAGTCCCCGTTCTGACAATCAAGGGATATTAACAGATGAAGAAGCCTCTGCTTTCCTCCTTGCTGGACACTCGGCTGGGATACCTTTCGACAAAACTTTTAGGAGTCTTTGGGGGCTTCCTTGTCGGGAACAGATAAAGGACGGAGAGCCACTATTGAGTGGCTATTAACCCCTTGACACCTCCTCGGGTTATTCAACAACAATGTCTCGTATGTCGTTTGCCATGCCTCCGCCAGCGACGATAGAACGTCTAGTGCAATTGTTACTTGTGGGCTTCCTTCCGTTAGTCCCTATGGTCGGGGCATTTAACATGTCTGTGAACACGAATGTGAGTCACCTACCTGGCATTGATTTTCTTGTCTTCACCTTCCGTTCCAGCTTGCCGTGTGAGTAGTTACGTCTGTTCTCATCAACGTCCCTTTGAACTTGCCTCGATGCGCTAGATACTGGGGCCAGAATTCGTACGGCGCTACCGACTCAAGTGACACTGCCAATTGGCAACAGCCCATCTCATACTATTGCCAAGTAGGTTATCACACCTCCTTTCTTCCGACGTCGCCTAATTCGACGTTGATAGGATGCGACCGTAGACATTATCCCGATGGCCTTTTTAGACGAGTTCAACACGACAGGGGGCCTACCGTCCGTGAATCTCGCCAATGTGAGCTCAAGCACACTACTTTTCTGGGGAAAAATGTACATCTGGGTTCCTATAGACGTGTAGTACATCCGCAAACGGGGCTTTCCCCGGGACTCAACTCCCAAATTGCACATTCCTCGCCTCGGATATTCAGACATGCCAGAATGCTGGCAAGATTGTGACCATCTCGCTCGGGGGTGCAACTGGCTCTGCGTCCTTTTCGGACGACTCCGAGGGCCAAGCTTTTGCACAAATCATCTGGGACCTTTTTCTTGGTGGCTCCAGTAGTACTCGCCCATTTGGTGATGCGGTATTGGATGGGTAAGCCTCATTCGTCACCGGGATTATGTATTATGCGTGGCTCATCATCGGAAAGAATCGACATGGACATCGAGGGCGGAAGTCAGACGGGATTCACTGCCTTCTTGACGACCCTCCGTCAACTAATGAATGGCGGTAGCAAACCGTTTGTACTTTTGTTACTCTGAACGTGTCTCTGCTCATCTGTGTCCTCCAAGATATTACATCACCGCAGGTAAGCCAAAGAGTTCGATCGCGTACCCAATAGTTGCCAAAGAACCACCGTAGCTCCTCAATGTCCTTATCCCGACGCATATATTGGTAACACGATCAATGCGGTGCCGTTTGATGCTGTCTTTGTCCAGTTTTGTGAGTATCGCAGATAAGGGGAGTTTATGAGACTCTTGTTCACAGGTCTTGTGTAGATAACAACTACTGCGGGCTCAACAATTATAATAATCAGAACGTCAGCGATTGCCTTTGTATATGCATGATATATGCTTACCTCTTGCTAGGACTGGAACTTTGCCACTTGGTATGGGTCGTCCAGGATCATTTTCGGCCCAGAGTATCTGATGCGTGAAACAGGGATAACTGGGCCAAGACAGTGTCTCCTAATCCAAATGTGAAGGTTTTCATTGGTGCTCCTGCCTCTTCCAGCGCAGCAGGGTCGGGGTATGTCGACGCCTCAACGATTACCACGATCATCCAGCAGACGCGCAGCCAGTACACGTCGTTTGGTGGTGTAATGTTGTGGGACATGTCACAAGCACATGGTTCGTGGATTCCTTGCAACCGATCGGGACATCGATCATGGATGGGACTTACCGCTGTGTACTAGCCAATAATAGGTATGATATTTCTGTGAAAGATGCGCTGACCGGTGGGTCGGGCGGTGGATCGGCGACGACCACGACGACCACGACGAGTGTGCCCGCTACTTCGACTACTCCATCGACCACGGTTGTGTCTACCACGACTACTCCATCGACCACGGCCGTTTCTACCAGCACATCACCCAGTACAGGTTCTTGCGCTGGAGTTTCACCATGGCAGTCAAATGTCGCTGTAAGCCATCCCCCGGCGTTTTAAATGTGTACTCTCGCTGATAACCTCTTCCTACACTAGTACGTCGGCGGCAACCAAGTCACATACAAGTACGGGCAGGCAGTGGAATATGTCCCAGTGTCTCTACTGACGAGCGATCGAATTTCTAGTGGCCACCTCTGGAGCGCGAAATGGTGGACGTACGACGACGTCCCTGGTGGTGAGTCTTGCGTAAACTTGGTCCTGCGGCGTGCATGGCGATTCACCGATCCTCCATCTTCACATGACAGGTGCAGCGGGTGTTTGGGTGGACGAAGGGGCTTGTACGACGAGTTTTGCGACTGCCAAGGTCGGAGTTTTCGAAGATGCAGCACAAGCAGTGCTTGGAATCCCCCCTATTGCGACAAACCGTCCAAAGTGGATAGCATTGGATGGGTAGCCAGGTCCTTGTTGTCACTACACGCTGATAACATGACACGCACTGTCCAAGGTTCCTTGCGGTACACGAGTTTTGGGTAATATAGTGTAAGGTCGCTTGTACCTAGTCTGAATCTTGGAGAGCAGTATTTTTCGGGGGACACAAGGTGCATGAAGAGCCGGCGAGGGTGAACAAGACCAAACTATTTGATCTCGGATATCGACAAGCGTTCATCTCAAATATTGGGTGGAAAAAAAAAAGGCGATGGAAACTTAGATACGCGATGTTGAAAGCGTTTTTTCTTTCCAAAAATAAAAAAAATGACAGACTGGGGAGTGTGTTTGGGCTAGTTTTCCATGAACAGTAGATAGTATGATTGAAAGCATACTATCTACTGTTCGTGGAAAACTAGCCCAGATGGGGGAACACACTCCCCAATCTGTCGTTTTTATTATTATTTTTGGCTGACCTGCCGGTCGCTGAATACGATCGCATGTCAGATCCAGTTTCAAGCGCTGAGTTGTGTATGACGGGTACAAATATGATTTTTCCTCGCGGTGTCGTCCTGTTCCACAGGAAAGGTATGCGTTGACATTGACATGATACTGTGAGGCTCGCAAAGACGATCTGACCCGCGCGCTAGTGATGGCCCCGAGACGCCCCCGGGACGTTACCAGTCGCAGGAAGCGATTGTGCCCTGTGCTGATTGTTGCGTCGGATGGAAGGTACTGGTTACTCATCGCGTAAACATCCGCCACCTGGGGCCAGCTTTCGATGTCTGTGCAGAAAGTATGAAAGCTCGACGTGTACTCGATCATACTGGCTCGCATACCATATAGTAGGAACCACCTCCAAAAGCGCAGTATGGAATTTTGGTGTGGCTGTCATGTAGATGCATGGAGTACAGTCTATTCGCGAAAAACCGGAAACTGGTCGCTGGGCAGACATTCGAGAACATCGCTGGCATCAATAAGGCATGAATGCGAGCGCAAACGTTCGATCCCCGGGGATGCATACGAACGACATCCGTCCGTCCGGCATTCATAGCAGTAAGCATAGAGCCTGTCTCATATGAATGTGAGCTGTGACGTGATCAGAATTCAAACGAGATAAGCATTCATCAGCCATCTTTTGGAGAGAATTCTGAAGAGCTCCCTGTTGAAGAACACCCTGGGATGCACACGTGCGTTGTGCAGGAATGTCATGTGTGCGGATTAATTATAGAGTCGTCGTAGACTGAGTCCTACAGCCGAGATATGATGAGCGCTCGCGAGGCCCCGGACAAACCTACCTTTGGCAACAAGGATGGCGTCACCAATGCTAACTAGTATTCACCTGAATGAGGTCACCTAGCTAGGACCCGGAAAAGAATAAGCACCAAAGGCACGAGGCGGCTGCAACCTATATCAACGAGGAAACGTGTTTAGAGAACGACATTGCCTAGCACGAGTGAACCTGACACCTCGTTTTTTCCTTCTACCCTTCAAACCCCACGACTGTGTACCATTGGTGAGGATGTCGTCGGCGAAGATCAGTGCGTACAGCTCCAAGGAATGAGTGGGTGGACTGCTAACCATTCAGTAAGACCCAACAATGGTACTTGACGCCGGTGCTTCTGGCTACATATACGCCGTCACATTCCATCCTGACGGAAAGCACATTTTGGGCGGGAGTGATGATGGGATTCGGCAATGGCAACTCGAAGATGGTCAAGAGGTCGGAAGGCGAACAGGGATGAACTTGAATGCTATTTCTGTCTCGGGCAATCACAAGTGGGTAGTGTGCGGAACCTTGCACGGAGCAAGCGTATGGGACGGAGCGATGGATGAAAAGCTCATCGATGTGGAGGGCAGAAACGTAGTGAAAGCAGTCGACGTCTCCCCTGACTCGACCAGGTTCGCCACTGGAACAGAGACCAAGGAAGCAAGCATCTGGGATATAACAACTGGGACGAGACTTGTTGGCCCACTCCAGCATGGCGACGATGTCACTGAGGTCAGGTTCTCCCCAGACGGCGAGCGCATCGCCACTGCCTGTTTTCGGGGCCCCATCTGTATCTTTAACAGTCAAAATGGTGATGAGCTGACTACCATCAAGATTATCACACCTTCAACGTATATAATCACTCCGCTTGCATGGTCCAATGATGGTCAGCAAATACTTGCGGTATCGAGGAACAAGACAATCATGTCCTTTACCTCCTCTACGGGGTTGCAGCTCGCCGAATCGCTGGCTCTCACAGGCGACAGGGTTGGGTCCATCGCTCTAGCACCGAATGGCAAATTCATTGCTTCCCAAGCATCCCGTTTCATCTTGCTCCTGGACGCATTGACTCTCACCCAGATTGGCCCCGCCATTGAGGACAGTGCAGTGATATACTCGATTGCTGTCTCCCCGGACAACAGCTTTCTGGTAGCTGGTCGACTTGATGGGAAAATCAGCATATATAACCTTGGCCATATTCTTCCGGACTCGTATGGTCCTTTCCACGTAAGTATTTAGCCGTTCGCAATGTTTGCATGTGTGATAACCACTATCCCATGTCAATACACCTTGTTAGACATCCGCTAGCGACTTAAGACAGCCGGACGAGCGGTCTGCCAGTTCAGGTGACCATGACAAGAAACTAGCGGACCCTACTCCAGTAATATTTCGTCCATCACCAAACCGAGCTGTGCTGACCTTTTCATTGTTTACATCCATTAGCAACAACCTGGCAAATTGAGTTCAGTCGCCTCCGAGACTCGTAGCGAAGATGACAATAGTAGTCTCCTCGGGGTATCAGCTCATCCTTTCCCGCTCTACGCAAGTTCTCACGATTGTATAGGTCGGGTTGTTGTCTAGCACGCCTCCCCAGTTCAACTATGACGAGGTTGGTGATAACTTCATTTTCCGCTCTCTTGTGTGTTGACACTGCTGGAGCCACCATTGCCGGCTTCTTCTACCCATTCACGTGAGCACAAGACACAGCTACCGGGCACGTCTCGCGCCGAACGACCTTTGTCGGATGCTGTACCGGTGGCCTCGTCTCCAGGGGAACACAGCGACACTGTGAAATCATCTCTAGGTCTTCCAGCATTCAGAAAGTGGTTACGGAAGAGGACAAGGAAGAGTAACAGGCACTCTGATTCACATATACCGGATCAAGTTGCTGGAACGTCAGATCAGTCTACTGATCAGCGATCCCATTCCCAGTCGCGAGCAAGACTGGACGTCTCAAATGAGGGATCTTCGTGGATGGCTGCAGCTAAACGTAAGCCGGTGAGTGCTCCTTGATAGACAACCCGATGCGGTAGGTCTAACTATCATCCTAGCGAACGGTTGGGGGATATCTTGGGAAACGGGCGGTTTGTTGTCCCTCGAATTAATATGCGAAGACTCATCAGATATTACAGCCTAAATCGACTGCCAAGGCTATTGAACCTAGCGATCCCAACAAAAATGCATCTCGCAGTGGACAGGGCTCTGGGGATCCAACGGAAGTCCGGAATGTATGTGTATGTCTCTTTCTGACCACCGTGTATGATGTTATGGCCATTCATCTTTTGTTAGGCACAGCAAGCAGAAAATCCGCCTCCACCTCACACCGGGGAGATCCATCTCACGGTGCGTGTACTTTCATTTGAGTTTATATGCAAGGACTTATCAGGCGTTACAGCCTCAACCGCCTGCCTTGGCTGCTCAATTCAGCAATCCCAACAAAAATACTTCTCGTAGTGGGCAAAGCTCTGGACGTCGAACGGAAGTAGGTTCAGTCCGTCCTCTGATTATTATGTACCACATTGTGACGGTTCATTTCCTATTCGGCACAGCGAGCAAATAATTCATCTCAGCCTTCCATGAGAGGGGTTCATCTCACGGTGCGTGAACTCACTACAGTCATGTTGTAAAACTCACAGTAGATCACATTAGGAAGAATCGGGCACAGCTGTTCTTAGCCTGAACTGTTCGATTGCGTTACCTGCGTGGATGTGTTGTCGTCCATGTACAGCAGACGGAATGCATTGATATAATGCGTAGATGTCCCAATCCGTCGTCTTCTTTGTGGCCGACCTGCCGGTTGCTGGATCAGTCACATGTCAGATTCTAGTCTCAAGCGCTGGGGGACGGATATATACAAAGATGATTTCTCCTCGCGGTGTCATCCCATTCCATGAGAATGGTATATGTTGGCATTGATTGGACTTTAGAACAGGTTTTCCCTCCTTCACTGCAGGACTTGCAGTGCTGCCAGACCTGAACTGTGCACTTCAAACACTCTAAACAGTCTTGATGTTTTTCATAATTATGATCCTTGAAGCTGGGTGGCTCGAGCCCTACCAGATATCAGCCGTTGCATGATATCTGCTGGTCGTAGCTAGGGTGATCTTATGTCCTGTGCGTGGTGCAGTTGACCATAATCACCCAAACTATCTTTTTTCGGTTCGAGCACACTTCATGTAGACAAGGTCGCCACGGCGATAAGATCCTACAGTGTCATACGCTCGCATAGAACCACCCCATTCGCGACAGTGCGGGATCGATGGCGAGATTGTCAGGATCGAGGTGTAAACTGCTGAAAAACCAAGGTCTTGACACGAGTCCATCATCTAG
>JBBPQW010000666.1:0-14687 GCA_038092695.1 Boletus rubropictus | reverse complement strand
GGATGGTTCTTGACATCCTGAAGAGTTTTGGTGGCCTGGACTGCATCCTCAGTCTTCCCAGTGCCAATAAGTTGAATGGCATGTCATACTGTATATCAGTTGGAGTAATGATGGAAGAACAACCAGGAGGAAGTTTGGCTAGGTTTGGACAAATTTTGGAGTGAATTCTACTGATGGTAGATGTTACACTCCCTGCATAGATACTAGCATGCACTGTGATTGACTGTAGAGCACTCACTCTCCTAGTATAATCTGTCACGAATACAAATCTAATTGTAGACTTATATCCAGAGAGTTGACAATGCAGGTTGAATTGCATAGAACTAGCTTACAGTTGTAGGTAATGACTGTCCCTACTTATAGTACTCATGGTTATGCATGGACCATTCCTCAATTGAAAGAAGACAATAAGAGAGTAAGAAAAAAAAAAAAAAAAAAAGGCCTAGAACAACGATAGAGTCATCTGAACAAATATAATGCCATCAAGATGGCCAAGAGAACCAAAAGAAAGCTTTGCTTGAGATAAAGATCTCCTCATGCAGTGTGAAAGGAAAGAAAGTAAAATAAAATGTAACCTTGTAAGAATATCCAGCAACCATAACATTATTCCCTTCGTAAGATCAAAGGACCAACCTGAAGACCAATTCTTTCCATTGATCTATTACAACCCTAACATTCAGGCCCCAAATTGTCACCCTTGTTGATGATGACATTGTTGTCATTAAAATCAGACGCTGTGGGAGCCAAATATTGGAATAGACAGTCATCGGCAACATGGCCAGGTTGGTTGCAATGAGCACAGCAACAAAAGGGGCAGTGGCATGAAGAATGGCCATTCACATAGCAATACAAGCAATGATGACAAGAACATCCATGGCTATTATGACCAGGTGCCCAAAGATGGCAGTGAGGGCATTGATAGTGTGAGCAGTTCACAAAGAAGTGTTCAACACTTTGGCACTGAAAGCAATGGGTGGTATTGGGAATGAGTGAAAAGGGATGCTTAGGAGAAGAGTCAGGGTTGCTATCAACTAGGATGATAGGGATGATAATGGTTCCTGGACACAGGGTTGCCATAAAGGCAGAAGAGTGAGGTACAATAGCATAAGAGATGGTTTGTTCGTCCACAGCTTGGTTGCTGACCTCATAGGCTTTGATATGCACTAGGTCTTGGTCGCTGGCTGGTGTAGGTAATGTGAAGGATGCTGGGAGGGAAGAGGGTATTGCAGGCTCAGGAGTAGCATGGTCATCCTTGTTTTCTGGAATATGCTGTGGTGGCATAGAGATGGGGTATATTGTTATCATAGAGGCATTGGTTGGATTGATTCAAAGTGTCATAGATGGGGAGAATGATGGTGTGGAGCTCCTTCATAGTGATATAATCAACAATATATTTGAACCCCTTGTTATGCAGCATGTTTAAGATGTTGTCCTAGGTATTGGTAAAGCCAAGCTGTATGGCCTGGACAGTGACAATTGCCTGGAGATCTACATGTAAAGAGAAGGGAAGAAGATGTTGATATAAAAATTCCAAAGAACAGTACTCATAGTATAGGTTGATTAAACCATAAATTATGGCATTGTCACAAAACATCAGGTCAGATTCTAGAAAAAGAGTGAGATGAAGGTTTGTCATAACAAAAGCATACACTATGTTATGATGGAAATGGGGGAGGCACATGTACTGTACGCAATATGGAGGTAACTGGTGAGGGCCAAAATGGATGGAGTGGAAGGCAGAGGGTGAAGTGGGAGTGGGACCAATTGACATGGCATTTTAGGATGACAGGAAGTCAGAGGGGAACTGTTTTTTATAGATGGAGAGAGTGATCTGTGTGCTGGATAAGTTTGACTCTGGTTCCCATGTGGATTCAGAAATGAGCCATTCTTTTCAAAAGATCAGAAAGTGGAAGCAACCTTAGATCTTTTTGTATTTTAGAATCTTTCTGACTTTGTACTCCACTTCATCTCCATTAATGTCAGGTGGATTTTTATGTGAAATTTGGACCATTTTTGAGCATCTCCTGATAGGTCAATAGGAGAAAAGCATGAAAGATGTCATGAATCTTTCATGAGGTGGGGAGTCAGAGGCAATAGGCAATGGGGAAGATGATGTCAGCAATCTGGAACAGGCCATAATGCTTTAGTAGGAGTTTCTAAGCTCTAGAAAAGTGGAGGTTCTTTCCTTCTAGCCACACCTTATCACCTTCCTTCCAGGGGGTAAACTTCAATGTTATTTGGTCTTTTATGGCCTTCTGGGCAAGCTCATGGGCTGCTAGTGCTTCTTTTCTAGCATGCTCAATGCAGGTTAGTTGGCCATCAATAGAGTCAATGAAGGAAGGGCATAGTGGGGGATAGGCTTTGGGTTTGTAGCCCATCATGAGGGAGAACAGGGTTTTCCTTGTGACAGAGTGTACAAAAGAGTTCTGATGGAACTTGGTGGCAAGGATAAGGTCTTTCCAGTTGCTTTCTACTCCTTGGCAAAATATCCAGAGATATGTTTCTATTTTCTGGTTAGCTCATTCCATTTCTCTGTCAGTCTGTGGATGGTAGGCAGATAAGAGATATAGATCATACTGTAAGATATATACAAATTCTTGTGCAAATGCTGAGGTGAACTGTGGACCTTTGTTCAAAATGACATGTTCATGAAGGCCAAACCTGACAAAAACTTTTTCATAGAAAATTTTTACAATACTTGCTGCATCAATAGTGAAAGCACAGGAAGTTAAGATTACCCCCTTCATAAGGCCATGGTCAACCATGATTATAAGGGCATCAAAGCTAGAGACAGGAGGGAGGCTGGTAACAAGGTCAACAGAGACCTGTTGGAAGGGGTGGATACAGATGGAAGGTAGAGGTGAAAGTGGGGGAATGGTGGAGTGGGTGTTTACCTTGGATGATTGGCAAACAGCATACCTGGAAACAAATTGATGGACAAACACAATGAGGCCAGGCCATCAATAGTCACAGGTGATCAGTGCTGTGATACAGAAAATCCCGCCATAACTGCTAGAAGGCAATTTATGGACAGTGCAGACAAGATCCTGATGGGCAAAGGTGGAAATATAGAGATGGCCCTGAAAATAGAGACTGTCATCATGGAAGACCCAGTCATCAGGGGAAGAGTGGCCAAAAAGCAGCTCATGAGTCTCCATGGCATGAAGGATGGATTGAATAAGAGGGTCAGAAGGGGTAGAATGAAGGATTTTGTTGGCAAGGGCAAGATCAAGATTACACACAAAAACTGTATTGGGACAGAGGATAACATCCTGATTATCACCTGAGATATTGACATGATCACAATAAGAGAGTGCATCAGCAGAGGCCATCTGTGCAGCAGGGGTGTGGATGAGATGGAGGTCAAAGTCCTGGAGGTAAAGGTGCCAATGGGCCTGGAAGCAAGAGAGTTTATGAGAATCACAGAAGTAGAGAAGGTTTTTATGGCCAGTGAGGATGGAGACCAAATGGCCAGTACCCTGGAGATAGTGGTGCTATTTAGCAAGGGTGTGAAAGATGGCAAGGAGTTTTCTATCATAAATATTGTAATTCTGCTCAGCAGGGGTAAAGGTCGAGGAGAGGTAGGCACAGGGTTGGAGGTCCCCATTGGCATTCCATTGCATGAGAACAGCACCCAAGATGGTAAGAAAAGCATCGGTCATTAAGGTGAAGGGCTTCTGGAGATTGGGGAGGATAAGGATCAGAGCAGTAGTGAATACAGTTTGGAGGGAGTGGAAGGCAGTTTCTTGGGATAAGGTCCATTCCCAGGGCTGGTCCTTCTGGATAAGGAGAAGGAGGGGTTGTGCAATGGTAAACACCTTTGACGTTGGAAGGGGTGTGCCAGTCTTTAATGGGATTGAGTTTGGCAGGGTCCATTTGTGTCTTTCTGTGACCAATGACCATTCCAAGATATTCAACCTCAGCAATATTGAATTTACATCTCAACAGCTTCAAACACAAGTGGTACTCATGCAGGCACTGGAGGACATAAAGGGTATGTTTCCAGTGGGTCACAAGGTCAGAGGAGTGGATGAGGAGGTTGTCCATGTAGATGAGAAGCCAACCTTCAGCAATCATGTTCACAAAAGTGTCATTCATAAAAGCTTGAAAGATGGTGGGGGAGTTGCAAAGGCCAAAGAACATGACAGTCAGTTCAAAGAGTCCAAAAGGGGTGATGAAGGTGGCCTTCCATCAGTCTTCCTCTTTGATTCAAATGTTATTATACCCCCAATGGACATTGAATTTAGTAAAGATGGTCGATCCTTTTAGCTGGTCAAGGAAAGTGGAAATAAGAGAAAGAGGGTATGTGTTCTTGACCATGTGGCTGTTAATCCACTGATAGTCTTGGCAGGGGTGGACAGAGCCATCCTTCTTTGGTACAAAAAAATAGGGGTGGCTTGCAGTGATTTAAAGGAGATGATGTGACCAGTTTTCAGGTGTTTGTCAATGAAGGTACAGCATGCCTCTAATTCCTGTGGATTCAGTGGGTAAATCTTACTGACTTTCAGGGTAAAGGACATGTGGATGGCAATAGCATGGTCAAAGGGATGGGATGAGGGGAGTTTGTGATGGGTCTTTTCCTCAAAGACTAATGTGTATTTCAGCACCTAGCTAGGAAACTCTTTCTTGGCCTTCTCAGCCTTTTGAGTGATTTCCATAGCAATAGTGACTTTATAAAGGAGCTTTTTTGCCCAGGGCTTAAGATGGAGCCTGGCTTTCCTGACTACTAGGTCAGCTTTGAGGCAATTACACTTGCACTCATATGAGGGGTCAACTTCCAAGGTCTTGGTGAGGTATCACTGGTCAATGGTTTGATTAGCATCATAGTGTATTTTGGAGGAGATGGAAATGTGGCCACGTTCCCAATTGATAACTGGGTTGACTTTCTTTAACCAAGGCATTTCTAGAATGACCTTGTCTTTTCCTGCTGCAATAATGAAGAAATCTCATTCTTCTATGACCCCTTTGATAGTAATAGTGAGTCATGCTTTGAATCAGATATATCTGTCATGGTTCATCATTTTATCGACATTTAGTGCTTTTAATGGCCATGAGAGGCACATTTTCAGTAGTTTATATTGAATGACTAGGTAGGGACCGATAAAGTCACTTGAAGCCCTGCTATAAATGAAGGCTTTCATATCAACACTTTTTGTTCCAGAGGACAAGGAAATCGGAATTTGAATAGATTTCTTGTCAGACTGTGATACTATTATAGGAGCAATTCATTCAGGAGAAGAAAATGTTGGCACTTTCCTCCTATTTAAAAATCCATTCACAACTGGCAGGCATTTTCCATTGGTTCATGTTCTTTGTTCTCATAGCACTCTTTCAACACTCTAAGTACTTCATCTTTTTCTATCCCTCATTTGATTAAAGTCCCAACATATCATCCTAGAACTGAGGGTTGAGGGGTTGTGGAAAGATCTTGAGGAGCAGGGGCTACCAGGGAGGCCCGAGCTCAGAGGGGATTACATGATGGTCTCAGCAGTGGAACACCACTCATCTGGTTTCTTGGGTGGTTCCATGATGAACACCCTTTCCTGTGGCAAATGAAGCATAGCCCTTCTCACATATGCCTGGCCCTTTTAACTGGTGAAAGAGTGATCCTGTCAATGTTCATGGTGTTGGGATCTTGACTCCCTGAGCTGTTTCCTGTGAAGAACCCTTTTCCAGCTCATAGGTCTCTAATCTTCTGTTGCTGGGCATGAAAGTGGCTGGCAGCAGCAATCCATCTGTTCAGCATATTGGAGGTGTGTTCTATTGACAAAATTAACTCAGAGAGGTGGGGGTCAAGACCAGTGGTGAAGACATCGATGAGGGTGGCTTGGTCAAAGGTTTTGGTTTGGGCAGTAGTGAGCTGGAAGTCTGAGACATAGTTACAGAAGCTGTCCTCCTTGTTTTCCTGCTTCATCTTCCTCATCTGTTGTTGTGCTTGGATTTCAAGGTCAAATGGGTAGAAGGTTGTCTTGAAGTCATCAACCATCTTCTTGTATATTTTTTCTTCATCAGGCAAGGTGTTATTCTGAATCTTAGTATACCAGCTCTCAGAGAACATTACCTCTCAGCCCTTACTCATTTTATTCAGGGCAGTCATCATCTTTGCCTCAGGAAGGTAAAGGTCTTTATTCATAGTGAAGTACACTGTCATCGCCATGATCCATTGGTTGGTATCCTTCAACTTGCCAGAGAAGTTGTCAGGGAGGCCAGCCTTCAACTTGGTCTTTCTTTCAGAGAACATAGTGATTACTGCAGGTCTGGGTTCTGGTGAGGAAGGGGCAGATGGGAAGAGTTCCTCTTCTTCATTGACACAAATGGGAGATGAGGGTCATTCTTCTCTAGGTGGTGATGGTGGGGTAGGATGGCATTCAGGTCTTTGGAAAGGGATGAGAGTGCAAGAAGACAAAGAAAAGGTGATTTATCTTGGCTGGGGGGTGGTAGGAGATGTCAGGATGACAATAGTTTCTAAGGACTTTTCGACAGATTGGAAGAAAGATCCAATAGGATTGCTGGTTGTAGCAGGGGTAGAGCTGGAAGCATGGGAAGTGGGAGAAGGCAATTGAGAGGAAGGTCAGATGGAATGTTTGAAAGATATGGTGGGCAGTGGCTACTCCTTAGTAGGAGAACAAGGTTTGGAAAGCTAGTTCTTTTGTTATGCTCCCTGCATAGATACTAGCATGCACCATGATCGACTATAGAGTGCTCGCTCTCCTAGTACAACCTGTCTCAAATACAAATCTAACTATAGACTTATATTCAGAGAGTTGACAATGCAGGTTGAATTGCATAGAACTAGCTTACAGTTGTAGGTAACAACTGTCCCTACTTATAGTACTTGTGGTTACACACAGACCATTCCTCAATTAAAAGAAAACAATATGAGAGCAAGAAAAGAAAGAAACAAAAAAGGACCTAGAATAATGATAGAGTCATCTGAACAAATATAATGCCATCAAGACAGCCAAGAGAACCAAAAGGAAGCTTCACTCAAGATAGAGATCTCCTTGTGTGGTGCAAAAGGAAAGAAAGTGAAATAAAATGTAACCTCATGAGAATATCTGGCAACCATAATAGTAGAATGGTTTTAGAATCCACCACAAGATGAGAACACTTAGTCAAACAGAACAAAGTTATTTTTACTTAATTTAAAATGAAAGTAAAGCTAGACTTATATTTTGAAATTGGCTAGATAAACCCATATGGAATTTTTGAACAAATTATTTTAAAAAAGCCTAAAAAGTCACAAAATAAACTATAACAATATCAGTTAGATTATAGGAGAAAAAAAAAATGGTAAATCAATTTTTATTTCATTATTTGTCTTATATATTTACTTTTTATAAGATAAAATCAAGACTTTTTTATATATAAAATTATAATACTAGAATAATTAAATTATATAGCTATATACAAGAATTTTTTAATATTAGTTTTATATTAATACTAAATATTTGAAATAATATACTAATATATCAAACTTTATTTAAAATTATATAAAAGATGCCAACAAATAATATTTACATGATAACAATGTGGTTACCATGCAATGCTGCAAACAATGCACAATATAAATAAACAATCAATGGAAGCTCTTGTGCTTGTCTTTATATTGACCCCCATATTTCTGTCACCCCATCAGCTATCCTTATTGCTGGCTGTTAAAGGTGGGTTTTATGTTATATTCAAACCTTCTGTAACTATGTATCTTATATGCTAGTGTTTGTGTGTTCCAAGTAAGCCCAAATCTCCAGCTTTTTCCAATTTATGCAAGATCTAACAATTATCAGAGATTGGTCATAAATGGCTCTTTCTTTGAGTCCACAACAGTTAAAGCAGATTATTCACACTCCATCCCTACCTGATACACCACTGGCACTACAACCTTACTGTATGTTCTTTCAATTCAACTTTTTGCTTATTTTTCACAACACTGCTTATGACAGCTACTGCAAGACAATTCACTGAATTTGTGCATAATGGTCCTAATCATGAGGTACCTCCATAAGTAACTGCTCAGTCAAAACTCTAACTATGCTTTTCAAGACATTGTCCATGGACCAGAGAGAACCACTCCAGCTTAGCTCGGATTTTGGACATCCCACTGAACAAATGAACAGGTTTACCCCATCCAGTCAGATGGTAACTGGCCTTCCAACTTGGACACGACTTAGGACTCTGGAAATCGATGGAGGTGCATCAGCCTCAAATCCCAAGGTTGATGAACTTTCAATCAAGAAAGCAACTGACTTTGAATCGGCAGCGACACAGCTCGAGAAACCTCCAACCGGTGTTCAGGCAACAGCGATATATGCAAATGCCACCACCGCTGTGCAGATGCTAACACCATCGTTTGGCGCAAAGCGTCCCGCGGCAAAGAGGGCCCGCTTTGATGGCGTTTTCATCACAACAAAACCGCCCCCCCACTACAAAAAGCGTAGGTCTCGAATGCGACTGAAACCTACACCCACTTCGAACGTGCAGGCGCTAAGCGTAGTGGACGCGTTGGCGCGTACGTTTAATGCGAATAGACATGCCGAGGACGTCTTGCCTCGTCGATCCCGTACAGCGTCGCATCGCCATGACGACGCGTCTACAGCACCGCAAATGGACTTAGAGACTACCGAAGCTGAGGATGAGCAGCTTCAGTTAAGTCCGCATCTTTCCCGCACGCTCTTCAAGAGACGGCACGCCAAACCAAAAACTGCGAACGCATCCGGGACAAGTTCCGGGGACGCTGCGTTGCTTGTGCATGGGATCCCGCCGCCTGGGCGACCAGTCAAACGACTCAAGCTAATTCAATACGAATCAAACTCTGCATTAATCGACGCAGCCCTCGGGACAGTACAGGCGCCAATCAGCTGGGATGTTGGATTGGACAACATCATCGAAGACGAAGATTTTTTCCTTTCGGCACAGAATGTACGTGCACCCTCTGAGAACGTCCAGATGCCCGTCGACGAAGGAGCTTGTATCACCGGCTCTCCTGGCAAAGGTTCAAATTCCCCTTCGACCCCTGTAGGGAATGAATGGCGTATGTCAACGTGGGGAAATTCCCAATGGGCCACACTTACGCCCTATCTATCTCGCGGAGTCCAGTTCAGGCGACGGTTGGACGCATTTTTCGGCGACAACGCTACCGTACGAATGGTCAGGTTTGTTCGGCCGAAACCGGTGAGTTCCGCTCCGCATATCAGAACGATGCCGTATATGCTGGGGCTAACATGACTTTTTTTTAGGCTGATCTTGACATTTCCGCTACAGTAGAGGAACCTGATAGAGAGCCCAGTCAGAGCAACAGCGACCCAGTTGTATCAGGTAGTTCCGCCTCCACTGCGGAAGCAGGCGTGAACGCCATCCCCAGCACCCATATGACGAGCCAGTCTGCTGACATCCCACCCGCTAATACAAGCATGGTGCAACCGTCCATAAACCACCTTAACGAAGTAGACTCCTTGATGAGGTCAGCAGTCGCCGTCAACGGGGAACAGATGAGCAGTTGGATTGTAGTTCTGCAACGCCTCATCAAGGGGAAAGTACATGTCAAGGATGAGGTGAGGCCCGCGCGTTTCGCTAAAAAGTGCCTTCATCACCGCTCATTCCTGTTTTAATGTAGGAGCTAGAGACATTGAGCATCATCCTTGCGGAGATAGAATCGATGAAAGACCACCTGGACGAACGCGTTCCAACGGTCAGTCTGAATCCAAGTGTTGTTGCAATTCACTGACCGTCGATGCTCCAGATTTCGGGGCTGCGTGAGAGCGTCAAGCAGCTCTCTGAACTACACGAGATACCATTCGGAGATAGAAATAAGTTGCGCAAGCGCGCTGGGAATATTATTCGCACATGGCCGTCAGCGGGCAAGCCAGGAGTTTCTTGATGCCCCTGCTCGCTGATGATATCTGCAAGTCTTGTATATACTTGATTCCTTTTCTTCATATTACTCTGAGAAGTTGTGTTTCACCCTTGTCGTTTTGGAGAATTTATTCAGTGATTTTTTCCTCGCAGTGGTACACATTGACCTCAACCAACCATAGAGACATCGCGGCATTGCTGTCACTTTCCCACACAAAAGGAACTGAAAATGGCGCCTAAAACTTCCTCTGTACTGACATCGGATCCAGAGACCGCTCCGATCGCACGAGCAGCATATCGCAAAGATTCCGCAGCAATGTCGACCTGGGATAGAGCTGCGTAAAATAATTCATCAATGTGACCAAAGTTCCCAGGATATGAGTGCCTTACGATAGGACTTGAATTCCTCTAGATGGCTCACTGCAAATTCCAAGTAGTCTCGGTGACGTGCCTGTGTGACGAGTGGAGGTTCGGCAAGAGACGTTGTTTCGGTGTATCTTGAGCGATTTGTATGATGAACAAACAGCGACGATGATTGGGTGAGAACATACTCATATCTCTCCTTCAGTACCGACGCAAGACCGTCCAAAAAGTCTTTCGTTCCTTCACCTGAACGGAGACTTACACTCCACAAGTGTCGTGTAGTCCCTAAGACATGTTGAAGTTGAGCATCACTCAATGCTTCCTGTAAGCTGTGGGTAGATACCCGAACTAGATCAGATTTGTTGAAAAGAAAGAGGGTATCTGGCTTCAGATGGCCAATGACATCATCTGGTATAGCAATCTTGACTTGTCCCTCAGCTGTTCTTGGCATAATTTCGTCGAGAGAGAGGACGCAAATTGAGACGTCAGAAATTTCAACACTGCCACTCTTAGCAATGTTCTAGCTGCAGCGAGAAGAGACGAGACCTACATATTACCAGCTCGCTCGACACCAATTCTCTCGATAGTATCATCGGTTGTATTCCGGATTCCTGCGGTATCGCTCAACACGACGGGTAATCCTCCAATATCGAGAGTGAGACTAAGGACGTCACGTGTTGTCCCAGGAATGTGAGATATGATGGCGGCGTCTCTCTCAGCTAAAAAAACATGTCAAATCAACCAGAAAAGGTCAACAAAAGTACATGATAGACATACCGAGGAAATTGAAAAGGCTGCTCTTTCCGGCATTCGGAGGTCCAAAAATGGCAAGCTTGATACCAGACCGGAGAATTTCCCCCCTGCGGTTGTCGGATAAATGAGAATGAATACAGTCTATGATATCCTGTGCCCGTGCACAAGCTGAAAACCGCTATAATTTACTAATCCGAGTGGACGGATTACATACACACCTTGTTCATACATCCGTTCTTGCCCTAACTCATCGACATCCTCACCAAAGTCGATAAACCCTTCGACATACATGAGACAATCCAGGATTTGAGCTCTCAAAGCGTCAAAGCGAGCTCGTTGAGCGCCCTTTTACAAGCTGGCCATTAGTGTAAAGCAATACTGAATGCGAGCAATGACACCTACCGCTGCACTCGACACCGCGACACGTCTTTGCGCGTCCGTTTCGGCATCGATGAGATCCCGCAAACCCTCTACCTGGGTCAAATCCAACCGTCCACCTTCGAAAGCACGCCGAGTGAACTCTCCTGGCTGAGCTGGACGGCAGTGCGGTAGCTTTGATAGTGCTCGAAGGATCGAAGAGAGTACCGCTCGGCCGGAGTGCACCTGCAACTCGACGACGTCCTCCGTCGTGAAGGATTTCGGCCCTGTGTGCACATAAATAGACTTGTTAAACCTTGAGTTGGAGAACTCGCCTCTGAAGAAGAGAACCAAAGCATCGTCCAGTTTCTCCTCGCTGAGAGGGTCGACGACGTGACGAAGCTCTGCAAGCCGCGGGATGGGTGCTTCGTCGGTGATGGACGCTTGGACGGGACGGGTGACGGCTTTCCAGACCTCGCAAGCGTCGGGCCCGGATACTCTGATGACAGCGACACCGCCTTTGCCTGGAGGAGTGGACAATGCGTAGATAGTTCGTCGCTGGGCATCAGAGGGCGTCAGGTCGCGAGGAGCAGCGAGGAGATTATCATGAACGTGGTGATTGGAATGGGGAAATGACTGATATGGACAACGAAGGAGGCTATGCGAATGAATGGTCGAACTTCCATGTGGAAAAGAGCGAGCGATAGATGGTAAAATGAGCTTGAGCGATGACTGCAGCGATCTGCCACGAATACTTCCAGCCGACCGTCCGATGCTGGTGCAGCTCGAGCATGAACGCACCATATACTGGCCAACTTGCGAGAGACAAGCTGGGTCACATCTTTCTCACGCAGCTAAACACAACTTGCCTTCATCGTCGATCTATACGTCCACCCAGTACTCACCATGGGTCAAACACGTTCGTTATCCCCCATGATATCACTGATACCAGCCTTACGCACCAGCGAACAGCATCCCAGTTCATGGAGGACATGCAAAAGCGGTCCAATTGTATGTCAATTGCCCATGCCCTCACCACCTTTGAATGACTCGTTGAACTAGTCACGTCCGCTGAGCTAGAACGTCTGAAGAAACGTTTCATGAAACTCGATAGGCATGGATGCAATTCATCGTAGAATCACCAGCTGCTGATACGTTCACAGTGATGGTTCAGGGTCTATTGACCGTGACGAGTTCTTGCAAATACCACAGATCGCCAGTAATCCGTTGGCATCGCGAATGATAGCCATCTTCGACGAAGAGTGCGTATGGCGTAATCAAACATGAACCCATTGCACATACCTAATGCTTTCCGCTTGATTTTAGTGGTGGAGGGACCGTTGATTTTCAGGAGTTCGTTGGCGGCCTAAGTGCTTTTAGCAGTCGTGGTGGTAGAGAGGAAAAGCTGAGATGTTCGTCCCGTCCTCTATCCCTTTGTCCTAGTTCTTATCTTCATGACATAGTCGCTTTCAAAGTCTATGATGTCGACCGCGATGGCTACATCTCCAACGGGGAATTGTTCCTCGTGCTCAAAATGATGGTTGGCAACAACCTCAAGGTGCAGTGGACTTGCACACATTTCAATTACCACCCAAACAATACCCCGATTTTTAGGATCAACAACTCCAACAGATAGTTGACAAAACAATAATGGAGGGTGACCATGATCGAGACGGGAAACTCAGCTTTGAAGAGTTTGCCCAGATGGTTTCGAACACGGTGCGCTTTGTCACTCGCCCGCCAAGTCGTAGGAACGGTCATACTCATGCTTCAATAGGATATCGTGAAGCAAATGACTCTAGAAGATTTATTCTAGTCAGTTATATACCCTCGGGGTCGCACGACACAATACCATGACTACACGGGGTTGATCAGTCAGCAGAGAGCGGTACGGCCATTTGTACTATCACTCTTATTATCACGACTGTATGTTAAGAATCTACATCCTGAAGAAAAACTAATTCCAGGGCCCAAGGAAGACCTGGTCTCATTGTTCAATTATTCAGGCATTCGAAAACTTTTTAACTATGGGAATCTGTGTCGGACGCACTGGTTTTTCCCGTTTTTCTTCTAGTGCACCCGGCCCCTCCAGAACCTCGGAATACGCACTGATATTCAATTCCATGTGGTTGATTGACACACAAAGGGATCTGTGCGTCACCGCCTTACCCATCAGACGCCCGCCAGCTTTCGTCAGTCATGCTAGTACTGCTCGCTTGGCGGCACAGGCTCACCCCGCCAGTGACAACGTTGCAGTGTCGCGCTGGACATCAAACGAGCTGCGTTGGCATCATGTGGCAGCACTGCTCTCAAAAGATCTAGTATTAGATCCGGGACCTCCCTCGGGTGGACGTCGGCGCCCAAGCCCCTTGAAGTAAATCACTTGCTCCGCCACCATCCTAGCTGTGTTTCAGCAAGACATCCCACCCGTCTTGCGACGACAGCCAAGGCATATGGCACGATAACGAGGACACGAGAGAATATCGTGACGATTGAACCCTGAAGCAAGAAGGGGGACCGTGCGATTCGTCAAAAACCAAGGATGGGCAACAAAGCCTGAGGGTGGAAAACAGAACAGCATTACGGCAGCCCTGACCTCTCATACTCTCCGTGCTCCATGTGCTGGGACATTTGATCTTGTCATCCCTTCTGAACCAACTTTGAGCACCTGTTGCGTAAACGTCGTAAAGATATTTGTCCAATTCTCCACCCGAGCGTGGGGTATCAACCCTTCCGACGCAGTATACCAGATCCTTGAAGCGCAACTAGGTCCTGCCATCCTGTAAACGTCTGATGACAATCGTTTGGAGGCCCCTTCCAAGCTTCATTCAATCACCGGAAACTGAGATCTCGCGCACTTCCTGGACTCGATGTATCAGATGAAGTACTATGAGATGTGACTAACAACAGGGGGTAGAAGGCGATGCTGGCACTGCTCGTACGCAGGAAAGTTGATATTAGGTAGTAAGACCAGATAGCTCACAAAGATGTCGTACATGGTAAAAGGACAGGATGAGGTAACGAAGAGAGGTAGTGCAGTGATGCACACTCTGTACAAGCGACATCGACATCGGTAATAGTATGGGCTAGATGTGTCGATAGTGGACTAACAAGCAAAGAACACGATGGTTGGTCTTGGGTTGCTCAGAATGGCCTTCTACTTGAGATTTCGCCTGAGGTCAAGCACATGGAAGCAGGCCTGTCGTACAGGACAATACAATAGGAGATATGGGGATGGGGAAAGAGAAGTAGTGATGATCAGGGCTATACAACGATGTCCAAGAGGTTGCCGTATACGACCGGGAGCGGAGAGAATGGAATAGGGTCAGGTCCAGGTCGTGTGGGTATCATCACTCCCAAGA
>JBBPQW010000665.1:0-14718 GCA_038092695.1 Boletus rubropictus | reverse complement strand
ATGGTATTGCTGTTTTGAAATAAACATAACTCCACAGCCTCTGAGCCAAATCACATGATCCAGAGGCCAGATTGTAGCCAAGAGTGTGTACTTTGTTTGTCCCCACCAAAGCTAAGCGGAATTCCCATGGGTGTTTGTGGTGCGCTGCGCGCACCACATCAGGGTTAGGCATTGCAACAGTTTTGGAGGTCACTGTACCTTCTTGATGATGGGAACGACTGGTTGGATGAGCCACGCCAGCTTGACCCTGCCACTGTTGATGTGGAGCGTCACACATTCACATTGGGCGGCCGCGATGACATCGACTTGGACTCATCTTACCTGCGCGACATCCTTAGTGACACTGATATTGCAGACTCATGCGGAAACTGCCAGCACGTCCAGAAATGACCCTACAAGTGGTTCTAGTAGTGCTACGAAGCCACCGCCAGCCAGCACAGACTGGGATTCTTGGGAATAGGGTGATATTTACTCAGATTGACAGTGGATTTCAGTGAAGTTGCTCATATTCACTTGGTTAATTAATGTAGAGTAGAGTATGGTGAATTAGTGTTGATCTACGAGGGTGAACATGACCCGATGGCCGGTCATGGTGAATCAGCACGGGTGAATTTGACCTAATTCCAAATTCCCAGAACACTAGTGGTGTGGCGTTCTCTTTCACTCCAGCAGCGTGCATCAGCATTTCCATTTGCCGATCGTGAACGGCAAGGTGTGGTCATGTAAGTTAGGCCCCGTGCCCCATAGCTCGTGAAGTGGTGAGATGACTGTCTATGGTAGAGCATTTTCAAAGCTGGCAGTCCACCCCTTGCTCTTGAGTCCGCTGCTTGCGTGGGCCCTCACTCGCACATCGCGAGAATGATAACGCCACGCCACCCACTTGGCGCGCTCGCCATGGAAATCCCGGACGGCAGGCTACTCATAGTTAGTCACCTTCACCTTGTCATCTATCCTTTAAAAGCTGCCCATCTTGACTCCAGGTTAGCATTTCTTGTCATCTGGACCCGGGGTTCAATTTCGTTCCGAAAAAGCGTGGAAATATGGTAAGTAAAGTGTGCATCGTAATCAAAGTGCCATTGTAGGCATATCTTCAGGGTCTCAACGCCGTAAACATAGGTGTTACGCGAAACTAGGCTGTTTGTTCGCACCGGTAGTCGCAAGTTTTGCTTTCTCCCATGGAAGGGTGCTCGTTCGGGATTACGATTCAGATAACAAAGTGGTCCCACCTCACAGCAATTCCTGACCCAGACGCTCGAAAACTTAACTTTGATAAATTGTAAGCATAAGTCTGTCTTTGTGGTAGATGTTGTATTAATCTCTTCATATATTACTCGTCCGTCACTCGGAAAGTTCCAACGGAGCGCCAAGTCTCGAGTCTTCACAGCCCCGAATCCTGGGCCTCAACGACCCAAACCGGTGTGGATAAGGTTCAAAGCGCGGGGAGTACATACACTCACTAACACTCTTCTCCCTCTCACCATCAGCTCTGTCCTCCCTCCCTGACTTCTCCTATGATGGGCAACTCAACCAAGGTTCCTCTTGGATTAGACGAGGGGTCGGAACTTCTGGCCGTTCTGCTCTCTGTCGCACTTTGGGGGATCACTTGTATACAGACGTGTGTTCATTCCGGCGAAACCCAGTCCAATACCACATACTAATCCGTCTGTCAGAATCTTTTACTTCATCCAGTCCGTCTCCTTCATACTTGCGCGTTGAGAATACGAATGACGAACGCTATGTTGAATTGTCCTTTTCTTTAGTTTCCCGGATGATGCATTCGTCTTGAGAGCCATGGTGGGTGAATCTGATCTGTCAACACAGATGCGTGTTTATCGGGTTCCTCGCAGGTTACGTGGCTGTGGTAGGCCCCCATCATCTCACAAAAGCAACCTTTTCACCCCATCGTGATGTAGGCTAGCTGACACTGTTCATCAGCTTCTCCTTGTCAAGGGAGGTATGGAAACGCGTCCAGGAAGCTTTTGAGTCGTTCGGACTACTGACATTACACGGTGACACATGCGTACAGTCTATACCGAACTGATCACCAATTTTTGCGACTATAACGAAGTCCTTGAGGTGAACATGTACGTTGGTCATCAATCGTCTCACTTGGACTTTTTTGTTAGAACTAAGTATCCGGTGCTCGTAAACGCAGGGAATACTTGGTGAGTCAGTTAAACTTGCTGCCCAAGTCTCCTGGATATCCTCTCTCGATCGATAGTGGCAAGTCTTGTTGACGGTGAGTCTGGTTCTTTCTGGTGGTATGAGCCCCAACCTGAACACTCCCCCCCACCTCCTTCCCTCAAAGGCACTCGTTGCACTGCCGTCGCAACTGTTCTTTGTCAATCGTATCGCAAAATGTAAGTCATTTTACGCCATCAACGTACGACCGTCGTTTTCCATCTCCATATATGTGCTAGTCAGTGGGAAGGGACGACTACTTTTTGTGATATGGGTACGTGAAGCTAGACTTTTTGATGAGGTGTGTATGACGTTGGAATTTAGGCACCTGCTGCCACGCTCGAATTAGGTAGGCTTCCGTTTCGTAGTGTGGGTATCTTTCTTTTCTGTTGACCGATGATTTTCCTTTTGGTGCAAAAAGTCGGATCGCTGGGTATGTCCTATTGCACACACACACTCTTGGCTGTACGTGACCCACTGAAGATGGGAATTGAGAAGCATTCATTGCCTGGGGGTGATTTTTTTTCCCCGCACACGATGTCCCTACTTGGTCATGCTGATCGAGAGCGTCAGAACGATCACTCCCACTTCGCAAGAACTTATGTCTACGACTGCCTTAGTAATCTTGTTTTCTACCTCTCCCTTGTTTTGAATTTGCTGATGCTAGCGATATAGAGCATGTTCACTGCTGCGCAAGTAACGGGGGCCGTGGTTGATATTTCCATCACTGCTGGATTATGTTTTCTCTTGTGGAGAAGCCGAGAGGATGCACAATACAGGTGAGGACGACTAACCCTCGAAAACGAAATTGAATATAAACCCAAATCGCTTTTCCAGGATGCGTGCTGTCATCAAGAGGCTTCTGATTCTCTCTCTGAGCACGGGCGCATGGACCGCATTATTTGCCATATTTATCGTGATCGCCGTACGTAGCTTCTTTGTCTCATCCACGATCAAGCATCGAGAGTGAAAAAAAAAATTGTGATATGGCGCAGATACTCGTCCTCCCCAACACGCTCGTCTATGCAGGACTCACATTTCCCCTCTGTCCCCTTTATTGCAATACCGTCCTCGTTAACTTGAATACGCGGCGGATGATAGATCGTCGTCCTGCTAACGCGTCCATCGTGTTTTTACGGAACACAGAGTCGCCTGGTCCGACCGAGCCCTCTGATCGATCCCACGGATTCGAGTATGAACGGCACGAACATTCGCTGGTAGTGGTGGGTCAAATGTACTTTTTTTACCGCATGACGCTGATACTTATTTCTTCCCCAAGACATCAAGCTGTCGATGTTTGTCGATAAATCGTCAGCACGTGGAAATGGGCGTGCAAGCCATGTTAGACACCGCAAAGGAGTCCGCATAGCCAGATGAGCAAAATAAGGTAAAAAGGGAAGACTTGTCTCTGTTAACAATTGTATTTAAATGCTATTGTCATTATTATCCTTTAACCATTGATCGATCCACTCAATGACCCGCGCCACGTTCCCTTGCAAGTCTTCTAACGTGTTGCTTTCCAGCTCCACGACGATCCCGGGTTGGTATGCGTCTCTCGCTTCGTCGATCACGACGCCCATGATCTCTGCCTCGTTGTTTTCTTGAATTTTCTTGAGCGGGTAACCTCTGAGAAGAGGGCAGTAAAAAAAAGGGAGGGAAATTATTTTGTCAGCGATAACGGTGCCCACAGACGACTCGGCCCACCGTTGGCCCAAGGAATGGGGACATCAGCGACAGGCAACAGGGAGGGGGAAAAACGATGTGATGTAATGGAGGAAAAAAAAAAAAAAACCTACCGTTTCTCTAGTCTATCCCAGAGCAAGGTATGATGACACCGCAAGACGATGACCAAATCAGCCCAGCGCTCGGGGAAGATGTCGCACGTATGCCAATCGAGGACGATGCCACCCGCAGATGCGAGCGGGTCGAGTTCGTCAAGGAGCTACCCACGAGGAATTATTGACGTGTTTAGCCTAGCACATACATCCATTCCCCCGCGCAAGAAAGACACACCTTGTCCTCGTCGACTGTAAAAGACTGCCACTCTTCGTCGAATCCTCGATGTAGCTCGTGCGTCTTGACCAACTCCCCGACATTGACGTGTCGCAGTGGTATCGGGGATTCGTCAACGAGGAGTTGAGCGTGCGTCGACTTTCCTGCACCTGGCGTACCAGTGATCAAGATGACAGGGGAACGCCTGGTCATGAAGAAAAGGTCCTCTCGAAGGAATGTAATGGAGGGAGTGAGCTCCAGATAATCACACCTATGGATTATGTAAGCCTGATCTCCTTCGCGTAGATCCAGCTCAAGTGTTCAAGTCGGTCGGGAACTCAACTTGAAATCATACATGTTGGTTGTATCCTCATCTCACTCACAACGCTAGAGGAAAGCAAGATAAACCAAACGAGCGTAATGACTTTGATACAAATAACACCTGCAGAGCACACCGTCACGACCTAAACAATAATTAGAAAGGGCTGTTCAAGTACGAATTTACCTGTAACTAAGGAAAGCGTCCTAGATGAATAGGTATGTATATTCACACAAAGTTCCTTTTGAGAAAGAAAGAAAAGAATAGACTCTACGAACATGTCGTACGGACTGCGAAGATGGAGAGGCAATGGATTAATAGGAGAATATCATAAGCCATGGGTTGAGCACGATCTAGTGGGTCTGAGTCAGGACGGGGACGCAAAGACGAAGCAAAAAAAGCCTCTCACAGGAAAGAGTATATGACATCCCACCACGATCCTAAAAGAGGTGAGGGAAAGGCAGTGTTGTCAGTACGCGTCCAAGTCGACGAGCCAACTCCACGTACGCAAGCGGAAGTGTTATTGCCCAGTCGAGTGCGTCCACCTGCCACCCGACAGGGACAATTTTTGCGCTTGTACTCAAAACGATCATCCCAGCGACCACCAGGAGGGACAGCACGAGCGCCACTCGGAAACGTCGCCATATCTTGGGCACTTCGAGGAAGAAATTGGAGCGTTCGACTTCCTTCTTGGTGGCACCCCATGTGATGTTATACGAGAACAGGTGAGCGAGGAGCGCTTGAGACAGGTGGATGCTGAGACCACCAAAGAAAAAAAAGCTGGAATAGAGAAGAATGGTCGACATGGAATAAAAAGTGGTACGCGGAGGAGTCGATTAGACGCACAAGAATGGAACCCACTTCAGGTTCTCGGTCAAAGAAGACATCAGGCTGCGGTGTCCAAGCCGGTATTCAAGTAAGGTGAAGCCCAAATTGCCTAGTCCAGGAAAGACCACCGTGCAAGCTAACCAGACTTCGAAGCTGTGAAGGAAGTAACCATCGACTGGGAACTGGAATCCGATGAGAACGTAGTTGAGAAGCGACAAAGCGGCAGCTGCGGCAATCCCGTCTAATCATTGCATAAGGGTCGGAGCGAGCACAACAAAACTGTCAACAGTGACACTTACAATAGGAGAACATGTCTAAAAATCCGAGTCAGCCAGTAGAACGCAGGGAAATCATTGACACCTCACAGGCCATCATAGAAAACTTGTAGTGGATTGGGGCGCTGGACCAGACAAAGATGCGAAGTTGCTTCGAAATGGGGCCTTTTCTCCACCACTCGACCAGTGGGTTGAAAATGAGTTCATTGCAGCCTAACGCAAAGAGCTAAGTGCCATGAATGCTATATATAGCCCAAGAACAGTCACCATACGAGTACTTTTGCCAACGATTCAGTTCGTCATCGACAGTCAGGGATACGCCTTCCTTGAAACCCCCTTTTGAATACGTTGCCCAACGAATGACATAGCCCCTGAGCTGGTAAAGCAAAGTTTAGGCAGCCTGATGGGGGAAATCTTGGTGAAAGCGACTTGCCTGCAAACGTAATGCCATGTCAAAGTCTTCCGACACGTTCGACTCTGACCATATCCTCTTTTTTCCATCTGCAGGATCGATGAAAGCGGCCTCTTGGAGTGCGGACCAACGTAGGAAGGCGTTGTGTCCCACAAAGGGTGCAACTTCTCCGTTGGAACAGCCAACGGAGATACACTTGTTGATCCTGCGCGTGAAGTGGGCAATCCCGTTCTCAAAGTAGTGGAGTGCGACCTGCATAACCTCTTTATGAGAAGCAACATCAGTATCGTGGGATGCATACCGAGAAGGGTAAAAGGGGGGAAAAACCGAACCTGATTCGTGCTGGATGATGGCAACATCTGGACACTCTGCAAATTCCCGGGCGGCATCACGCAAACAGTCCTACTTCCGACGTTAGGAAGAAAGAAGATCATACGATGCAAGCGATGCTGACCTCTGGCACGACCGTATCTGCATCGACGATGAGGATGAGCTCACCGATGCGTATTGATTTCCCGTTTGATGCCCACGGACGCCATTGCCGCCCATTCTCCTCGAACGTCTCCTCGACGGCCATGGCCAGTGCCTTGTCTTCGATGCACTCGTGTTCGTCCTCTTCCATCTCTCCTCGTTCCACAGCTTCCACAAGCGCATTCAAGTGTCTCTCCAGTTTCATACTGAGCTCCAGACCATAGTTCATGTTGGAAGCTTTCTTGAAGCGTCCAGCACGCTTGAAGCCCCCAGGGGAATTATCATGCTTTGGACGAGCGACCCAACCAATGTTATGAGTGGTATAGAAAGCGATGCGTTCCTGGCGTTGCTCCTCGCTGATAGTCTGCAAGCCGTCGTCGTGGATGAAAATGGACGATGTACCTCCTTGACGAGCATAAGTTTGCATAGCCTTCTTGATAAATGTCACAGACGGCGTGCTGTAATCAAGAATAGCGAGTTAAATCTAGAGCATGGCAAGATGCATGTTCGTGTCGGGACGTACATGGTCTCTTTCAAGCTCTCTTTGAATACCGGAAGTTCGATTGTGATATGCGGCAAGGCAGAATCTACCTCCTTGCTTGGCTGGGGACGAACGGCAGAGTAGTATTTAGAATTTTCATGATACTGGGCTACCGGTCCGATCCTGAGGATGATCTTGAGAGAGATTAGAGGTAAATACCAAGGACAACGTACACCAAGGCGATGTTTCCAACGAGTTGAAGGCAAAAGAACTATTATCGACTCAGTCACGACGGTTTCCAAGTCAGAGTTGAACGATCCTACCGATGCGACGCAGAACAAAAACGGAGCTGTGACAACCAGGGCAAACCGGAGGTAGCTATTATCCAACACCCACTCCGAGAGTAAGGTGGAAATGCCACTGCCGACGAAGACTGAAAGGGGGGGGAATGGGAAAGGATGAGCTCAGAAGACGGACGGAATGTATAAGTCCTACAAATCGACAGAGCGACCGAAACCCCACAGTAAAAAGGGGCATAGAGACGAATTGGGCGTGGATCCCTCTTCCTTGCACCATCTTTCTCGGGATCTAACGATTGAGGTTGGTCTGCTTTTGGAGTCACCCTCCAGTTCCAGCGCCATGTAGATCTTTGTTTGGACGTCGATTCTTCTTCCTTGTCAGTGACGGGGACTTCCTCTGAGGGGGTCAAGTTAACATTTGAAGTAACGGACGGTACCGCTGAGATGTCCGCGGAACCAGTGGGCGTCTCCGACCTCGTTGCGACGTGGCGGTGTCTCCACACGAGCTTGATCATCTTTTCCTCTAGATCGCGGCAAAGCGGGAATATGTCGTCAAAACTGTCGGCCCACACAACGATGGCACGCTCATCTCGCTATCATCATTCAACGATGAGAATGAGAGTTGGCAGGTAGGAAGGGGGGGGACGGAGGGTGAGGAATGAAAACAAGGGCAAGCGAATTCGTCTCACGATGAAAGCCGCACATTGCTCCTTCTCAGCGCAGGGCAATTCACTCATGGTGTCGAGTACTTGTATCTTTGTATCCGAGTCGATGTACATGGACCTCTCGTTGAGTGACCTGTAATCCAAAACGTCAATCAGCAGGGAAGAGAGAGATGGGGCATTCTTACACGGTCGCAAAGGCGGCATGCACGGCGGCGCTACGAACTTTGGCAGCGATAGCGGGATTGAGCAGTCTGACTGCCGTCTCGAACGGGCCCAACAAGAGATTGTTGTACGGGAACACTCTGAAATGGCCCGTTTCTGTGCGAATGCAAACACCCGTTGCGATATGCTCCTCTGCGGGCCTAAACCATGCTTCTCCCTGTGTCTGAAATCGAGAACGTGAGCAGGGTTAAATAAACCCCCAGACGGGAGTAGCGCACCTGTTGATATACGTGGTGAAGGAGGGCATCGTAGGGATCATAGTCTATAGTGGCCATCGCGAGAGGAGTGGAAGGACAGCCCGAGGGTGAGGTATGAGAACGGTGAAGCTGAGGACTTTGTCGTCTTTTACGGCCTGACTACAATTCAGAAGGGACGCCTACCCTTTTGATAGATCGCTCTGCGGAGATTACGCTTCTCTAACTTGGCTCGGCTCAAAGGCACGACTCAGGTTCAGAACGTGCTCTGAAAATAGCTGTGCCATGAAGCTCGTGGTTGGCGACTCCGACCTGGAAAAGAATAAGAACACAAAGAGATCGTAGACGAGAATGACCTTGACATCCCTCGAATTGGCAAGATGGAGGTACCAGGGTGAGATGGTCATGATGGAATCGGTCCATCTTGTTCTTCACGAGTCCGTCTTGATCGCAGCTCAGGGGAATGCCTGGCGGTTGATATGTACGCAGTCCCTGAGCGTAAGTCTACGGAAGGAATGCACGTGTACAGTTCCCCCTCGAGCACACGCACACGGCGGAACCGACACCCTGCCCGATACGGTCTCTGTAACATTGGCTTTAACCACTGGGGGGCCGTCCGCGCTGTGCACCAGCACTCGCAGTCATGGATGGGATAGAGAGCGTCTCGGACTGTGCCGACACGCGCTTTGCCGGGGCAGGTTCTTCCATTGTCCCTGTCCCCTGGTTCCTTGATAATCGAATCCCATGCTGCCGAGAAGCGCGTCCAGTCGGAGAACTACACTCTCTGTTACGACAAGCCCTGGTCAAAATCCCAGGCCTGTCATCCGACTCGTCCCGTCCGTCGCGTACCCGAACACTGCCATGGCCAGGACCCATTGACAGTGGGAAAGGTGCCGAATGTCATCTGTCGATCAGCGTTATTTCCGGCAAGAGACTCTGTGGCGCCGATCACGCTAGTACGAAACAGGGTTGATTCAAAATACGGTATGTTACAGCCCTACGTCCGTGTCCATAACATTACAGTAGACCATGTATAAGTTATAGCTCTAGACAACCAAGATCAACAGACCCGAAACGAGGCTTGGAGCGCTAGCCGACTTCCTTTGGATTAGTAGGAAAATATCATCAACCACGGATTGAGCACGATCTAGAGCCATCGTCGGCCATCAGAAACACAGAAAACAAGTCGACTCACAGGGAAGAGTACGTGAGATCCCGCAACCAGCGCAAGCGGAAAGATCACCGCCCAGTACGTACTCGCGATTTGCCAATCCGGTGTAACGATGGCATCGATACTGAAGATGATCATCGCCGCAAAGCATGCAAACGATACAGCGAACGCAAACCAGAAGCGCCTCAGGATCCGAGGCACCTCGATGAAAAAGTTGGACTGCTCCACCTCCTTCTTCGTTGCACCCCATGTGATGTTGTAGGAGAACAAGTGTGCGAGAAGAGCTACGCTCACGTGGATGCTCAGACCTCCAAAGAAGAAAAAGCTATCCCGTCAAATCGTGCACGTCAGCACAAAAGTGACAAATGGACTGAGTGACACAGACAAGAATAGTACCCATTTACCAGTCTCCATGGCTGAATCGATGATACTGCGATGCCCAAGTCGGTACTCGAGCAAGATGTAGCCCAGATTTCCGGATCCCGGGAATACAGCAAGGATGGCTAAAAATATTTCAAAGCTGTGGAGATAGTAACCGTCGGTCTGGAAGCCAAATCCCAGGAGGAAGTAGTTCAGCGTAGAAAGCGCCATTGACACGGCAATACCATCTATCGATAATTAACAGTGAGAACCAAGTCCACAACGTTAGACGGCCAATCTACGCCGCTTACAATATGAGAACATATCTGAACGAACACCATGAGTTCAGGAGTTTAACATGTATTACAACACACGTACACGCCATCATGCTGAGTTTGTAGTGGACTGGTGCATCAGACCATACAAATATGCGCAATTGTTTGTTGATCGGACCCAAACGCCACCATTTAATCAATGGATTGAATATCAACTCGCTGCATCCTGCCAGCGCATGTCAATCCGTGAGATCAATAGAGTGGAAATGATTCATACCGTACGAATACTTTTGCCATCTATTCAGCTCATCATCCACCGTAAGGGATACACCCTCCTTGAAACCGCCCTCGGAATAACTTGCCCACCGGATAGTGTAACGTTTCAACTAGATATATGCGGTATTAGTTCGCACAACTACATCGAGTCTCATTCAGACGTACCTGAAGACGCAAAGCCATATCGAAATCCTCAGACACATTTGACTCAGACCAAATCTTCTTTACCCCATCTGCCGGGTCAATGAACGCCGCATCCTGAAGTGCCGACCACCGAAGGAACGCATTGTGGCCTACGAAAGGAGCCACCTCGCCGTTCGCACAACCAAACGAGATACATTTGTTGATTCGTCGCGTAAAATGCGCGATTCCATTCTCAAAATAATGATGAGCCACCTGCATGACATCTGCGGGTAAGAGTGCGTTGAGCATTTTAGACAGACAAGAAATGAACCGCGAATCACATACCTGAGTCGTGCTGGATGATCGCGATTTCAGAGCTTTCGGCGAGCTCCCGCGCAGCATCACGCAGGCAGTCTTCGGGAACGATGGTGTCTGCATCCACCAGGAGGATGATCTCTCCAATTCGAATCGACTTGCCATTCGATGCCCAAGGCTTCCATTTCCCACCACTCTCCTCAAACACTTCGTCGCACGCCATGTGCAACGCGCGGTCCTCGAGACATATGCCGCCAATGTCCTCCAATTCTTCTCGTTCCTCTGCCTCCTGGAGTACCTTGAGATGCTTCTCCAGTTTTAAGCTGAGAGAAAGACCGTAGTTCAAATTGGATGCTTTCTTGAACCGCCCAGCACGTTTGAAACCACCAGGGGACGAGTCATGACCGGGACGGGCGACCCAGCCGATATCATGATCCGCGTAGAACGCGATGCGTGCTTCACAGTCCTTCTCGGGTATTAACTGAAGACCATCATCGTGAACGAAGATGGTTGACGATCCTCCTTGGCGAGCGTAGGTTTGCATAGCCTTTTTGAGGGAAAAGACAGAGGGTGCGCTACAAAGAAGAGGATCAGTGGCAACGGATTGATATCATCTATCTCATACTGACATTGTTTGCTCCAAGCTTTCTTTGTAGACAGGCATTTGAATAGTAATATGCGGAAGATTAGAGTCCACCTCCTTGTTGGGTTCAGGCCTCATCGCAGAATAGTACATCGAGTTTTCATAGTATTGGGAGACAGGTCCAATCCTGCAGGAGAAACAAGATCAAAGAGTTTCAGCATACAGGCACTGCTAACTCACATCATGCCAACATTGCCGATGATTTGATTGCAGAAGAACTGGAATGTCCGATGAGCCGTGTGTCATGCTGGACGACTTGGACCCACGTACGATAGAGACACAGAACGCGAATGGCGAAGTGACAAGAAGTGCGAATCTGGTCCATTGTCCATCCAAAAGTGATTCCTGTAAGAGCATAGTGACTCCACTACCAATGAAGTCTGAAGAAGATCACGTTAGCCGAGCACACCAGGCTAAGGAAATACTTGCAAAGAGCCAATGCGCAGCCTAAACCGTTGTAGAGGGGGGCGAGGAGCCTCGGATGACGTTGCTTTGGTGCTGCCACTTCCATATCGTTCTCATGCTCAGCGCGGGTCGAGCGCCAACTGAATAGCTTCCAGAATGATTTGGTCTTCGTCTTGGAGTCTCGGTGGGCATATTCTTTGTCGACGACAGTGAGAGGCCCTGTTATAGACACTTCCTTTGACTTCTCGGTGAGGTTGTCATCGGATGGGCCGGAAGAGGAGAGCTCTGAAGGAGGAACGGAGACAGTGTCACGGACTCGCCAAACAAGTTTGATCAGCCTTGCTTCAAAGTCCCGGCACATTGGAATAATGCCATCCAGGTCGTTACTCCAAAGGACAAGTACACGCTCGTCACGCTAATTGAGACAAAACTTACGTCAGCAAGTTGGAAAGGGAGGTTTAGAATGAAGAGAACTTGCAATGAATGCTCCACACTGCTCCTTTTCTGCGGTTGGCAACACGGCCATTGAATCGAGGATTTGAATGCGAGTGTCACGATCGACATAGATCGCAGTCGCATCATCGGATCTAGAGATGGGAAGACGTAAGTGCCCAAAGTTCAAACAACAACGATGGGAAACGCACGTAGTTGACAAGGCTGCATGGACTGCAGCGCTACGCACTTTGACTGCGACGACGGGATTCAGAGTGCTGATCGCTGCCTCAAATGGTGCCAAGTAAGGGTTCTCATATGGAAAGACCCGAAAGTGGCCAGGCTCTACTCGTATGCAAACCCCAGCAGAGATATTCTCTTCCGAAGGTTTAAACCAAGCATCTCCCTGAGTCTGCCGACGTTGAGCACCAGAACGACGGCAGTGGAAGAGTGGGAATGCTTACTCTCTTAAATATGTGATGGAGCAAGGCATCGTAAGCGTCATAGTCCATGGCCATGTTGGAATGCGGAAGAACAATTTAGGGAATGAGAAGTATGGCCAGGAGCTGTGAGCACGCGCCGGAGAGTAAGGTAGAGGGGGCGTAACTGGGACATGGTTGGCTGAACGGTGGTGGTATAAGTAAGCATGGATTGTAACAAGAGCGGAAATACATAATCCGGCACGAAGAGAAGCACCAACTTCGGGTAATAGCTGGCAGGTGGGAATATTGTGGCACCAAAGTAGGGGCTTCGGAGAGACGAGGAACCCGAACTGCGATGTCTTCTGACGTTAATTACGATGGGCCGTAGCGATTGTAGAGATGCGACGAAATAGGAATATCTCCAACACAAGAGATAATGAAAAATGGTTGAATTCCGATACTGATGACCACCATGCGGATGGTGACCTGTACGATCAGATCCACGTTTGGAGGGCAAGAACGCTGCCGTGCAAATTGGCGGCGTCCGTGAGAGGATCTGTGAATCGATACCGGGTGGAGTGGAAGCCTCGAAAGAGGGTCATCACACCAAGTCCGGAAGCACGGATCGAGTAGTGCCTGCTCAACGATATTTTAAGATGCCTTACTCGTCGGAGGTCTGCATGCTGGAGCAGCTCGTGATAGTCTTTTGTGCGGCCAACATGACGCTACGAGCAAATGAGATGTGATAAATCTGCGTTGAGTGGAACCTCCGCCTTTGGTCGGCGCAACCGGGATGGACGTGGCGCGGCCGGATTCCTGAAAGAGGTACCCTCGAGCGCCCATGTGTTCATGTACCACTCTGGGACCTCGAGGCACCATCATTGGGTCGAACTAGTCCGAGGAATTCAGGGCTTTCTAGAGCTTAGTTTTCACCAGAATTATGGGTATGCAGAAAATGTTATTAGCTGGCCGTAAAAGCAAAAAAAAAAAAACAAGAGAACAAGGAAAGCTGAACACGACCAGTTGAATGAGACCTTTGCCGTCCACGCGATCAACCATATCGAGTCCAACGCCGACGAGACTAACAAATGACCCCGTTTGTCGCGTCCGTCGGAAGGCTGTATCTCGAGTTTGGGGGTGTCTTCGAGTTTGGAGGTTGTGGTCGCGTTTGAGAATTGCCGCCGATGGAGCAGCCCGACTTCTTGCTTCACGCGCCACCGTCTCAGCCAGTGCAACTCCGGGTTTAATCGACGCACGCCGCAACGCTACCCCGTTCTCAGTTTGTCTCCCAGTCCTCGATGATCACCGCGACGCCAATAGGATTTTCGAGCTTTATCCTGCCAATCAACGTGCACGACGGATTGGAGTAGTTCTCTCTCAGTAATTGCGGTCACCTTCCCAAATTGCGTGGCCGTTACACCGCCCAGTGGCCAAACCCGTGCACGAGATATCGCGCGAAGTTCACGATTTCGAAGTACGCTATTGATGCAGAGAGAAAAAGGGAGGTGCGATGTGTTTCCTCTCCCAGGATATTCACCTAATCAGCGCACGTCACTGTTGCCTGCGGAAGATTGCTTCGTTGTCGCAATGTGGAATGGGATGCCCCCTGCAAGACAGGTGCGTCATGCGTCGCTGATTCAGGCAATCCATCATCGGTTGGACCATCGGTATTGATTCCCGGGAGGAAAGATTTTAATCTCGGGCACGACTATTCTTTTTTTTAATCGTTGAATGATGCTTGCCATCTCAAGCAGCCGTATATTGCTACCTCCATCTTGCAGCAAGCTGTGACCCCCACATCGGTATTTTGCTCGGCTCTCGCAAGTTCCAGAGATGCGCCCAAACTTTTTTTTTACTAAAGTAAGTAACAGATCACGCCAAAGACGATGTAGCACCATGACAGAAAACCTTGTCAGGATATTCCTTTTGCGTTCCCTTCCTCCGCTCGATGATAGCT
>JBBPQW010000664.1:0-14746 GCA_038092695.1 Boletus rubropictus | reverse complement strand
CTCCAGATTATAGATATATGCCGGACCCCAACCTGCCACCGCTCCTCCTGTCTCCTGTTCGTAGTCCTTTTCTTCCGTGTTCATTGTGCATCTAATTCCCTCTCTAGGAGTACATAGACTGCGTTCGGATATCTATGCCGGAGCTCCCTCAAGAGACACGTGCGCGATTAGTGAGCGTAGGTTTGACTGAACAAGAGGTAGAGGTACTCATGTCTATGGATGCTGGGCGAGAGGTCCGTTTCGATGGTGAACCTACCCAAGGAGCTGTCCAGTACTTTGACCGCCTCACCCAAGGACGATCCGCAAAGGCGGCCGTGAACTGGTATGCATGAGTCCAAGCATTGCATTCACTTTATGTTCTGAGGTTGATCTAGGGTGATACACGAGCTTCTTGGTCAACTCGCTGCTCGTAAGGAAACGTTCAGCGACAATCCCGTCTCGGTAGAACAGATGGGGGAGTTGGTCGATATGGTACAATGCGGAAAGATTACAGGTGCCTGGTTTAGTATCTGTTATACGAGCGTTGTTCATTCATTATCTATAGGGACATCGGGAAAGGTCTTGTTACGACAAATGGTCATTTCACGCTCGACAGCTTCCCCTTCGATGCTAGCAGAAGGAATGGGTTTACTGGCGGTATCCGACGATAACGGTACCTTGTTGAAGAATTGGTGTTTGGAGGCAATCGAGGCGCTTCCTGAAGAAGTTCAGAAAGTAAGAGATGGGAATCTGAAAGTCATGAATCGGATAATGGGGAAAGTTATGCAACTGAGTGGAGGAAGGGTGAAGGCGGGCGATGTGAGGCGCATGCTAGAGGATCTGCTCCGACAATCCTGACACTCGACGAAACACAGCAGTCCCCATACACGTCGTCGGTGAGATACTTTACATGCTGCGGTCAACCTCTAAATATAACTTTGCTACTTGTACCTTTGTTCCCAGTCCCCTCCATCGCGTGCCGGCACTGACATTTTGAGTCGCCTCGGATGGCATCTCTGTAAGGACCTTTGCAACGAAATTGATATCTGTGAGAGGAGTCAAGTCATTGCGCCTCGGCAGTTGCTGTGAGATCCGTGTGTGAGAGATATGTGGATGAGTGAGTTGTAGTACAACATACGCGTTTCACTCGATCATATGGTGCCTCCCATCCACTCAATTGTCGTACGACGATTGGCGAGCTGGATGCGAAGGAATGGAATATCCGTGTATCGTGTATTCGAAAGAGGACATTGTCCACACGTAACGTGAATCGCGCAAGGATGAAGATGCAAGTGGGCATGACGCGCTGTACGAGGATGTGAGCCTACCAACGCCAAGGTAATTCGGAAAGCACACTGACTATTCTGACGAGCAAATGAGACGATCCGTTATCGTGCAACTCGTCTTCGAATAGCGGTACTTCTGCATAGAACAGGATCGGGTCTGGTTTGGTGAGTTCGGAGAGGGGAATGGTGTGGGCGGGATTGTCTGGGTCGGCGTCTGACCATATTTCAGAGCCGGATGGCGTTTCGGATAAGCTGGCAAGATGGGGGTGATGACCAGGATATGTCGTCGTATACGTCCAGTCGTATGGTTTAGCCACGGCGGTGGTGGGAAGTGGTAGGCTTGTACCGGGGTCTGTGCTGGTAGAACGCGCTCAGAGAACGCACACGCCTACGCCAGAATGTGTTACCGGCTCCTCAACCAAGCATCCGCATAGCCGACTTTAACGCCCCCATCCCCCTCCTCGAGTTCACCGCCTTTTACGCCGGACAATGCACCCTTGGTATCGAGCGTCAACTTCCACCCCGAAGGCCGATGGTCAAGCGAGAGGTAGTTGCTTCCAAACGTCATTTCTGGCAACGGAAATCCGAGCGCAGATTGGAGTGCATCACACTCGGACGCGTTGGAGATGGCGTTGGTCGAGGCGGTGATGATCCAGTCGCAGATTCCAATCGTTCGCGTGTTCGTCGACTCCGAGAGCGTGTGCTGCGGGACAGCGGCCATGATGGTCTCTACTCACCACGTCTCTTGCGGAGTTTCAACATTTATTGGTTATTATATAAATTATTTCCGATTACCGACTTGTCTCCCAGACTGGCCTTGCGGACGATGGAAGAGTCGCGACCATCCACCCCAGTGGCGCCCCCGCAGGACTTGTGGTCGTCGATATTGGACTCGGTGTCCTCGACGCGCTCCATACCGTCCAAACAAGTTCTCGTCCTCGGCCCACCCTCCTCAGGCAAATCTGTCCTCGCGTCCGCACTACTCCAGAAATCCGTCGTCCCAGACGACAGCAAAGACGAATCGCGCACCGATTTCGCACTTGGATATGACTGGGCCGACGTCCGAGATGAAGGGGACGAAGGTACGTCTGTCTTGTAGCGAACGTGATCGTTGGCTCGTCGGTGGCGAACTGAACTGTCTGTTAGATACGCTGGCGCGGTTGTCCGTGTATACGGTACCTTCGGACGCGAAGGCCTACTCGGCTTTGTTGCCTCATTTCTTACCCGCGAGGACGGCACTGCCGCATACGCTCGTCATGATCGTGTTGGACTGGACACGTCCGTGGAAGTTCATGGAGGATCTACAGACGTGGCTCCAGTGGGTGGAGCAGTGGGCGAAGGCGGGCGACTCTCTCGAGGTGGAGATCGTAAGAGAGGAAAACCGCGAACGACGTACGTATGGTTTTTTCACCTTGCTGTTGTCGGGGTTATGAAAGGAACGTTGCGTAGTACAGGCACACCTGCAGCACTATACCGAACCATCTGCCGACTCGTTACCCGCCATGTCGAATTTGACTTCGAATACGGTATTGCCGTTGGGTCCTGGAACGCTCACGCACAATGTGGCTGGGGTCCCAATCATCGTCGTGTGCACCAAGGCGGATTTGATCGATGAAGGGAGTGATCTCGTCGGTGCCGGTGCATCAGGGATGGGGGCAATGGTCAAAGGTAAGGGGGGTGAATGGGAAGAGCAAACTGATGGCGTCATGCAAGTCCTCCGAACGATATGTCTCAAATGTGAGTCGTCTGTTTTCGTTTGCATCCTGATTCCCCAACTGGGATGGCTAGATGGTGCCGCTTTGTTTTATACAACTCTTCAACCAAGTACCCTCAACGTGCTCCGGCAGTATACGCTACATCTCTTGTTCACACCTCCGGCACCGTCTCCTGGAGTAGCCGCTGGCACGGAGGCACCCGCACCGATACGAAATCCGTTTGTTTTCCATCACAGACCGAACACGCTCGATCGTGACCGAATCGTCGTTCCTGCCGGTTGGGATAGCTGGGGAAAGATTGGCGTTTTGCGGGAAGGATTTGAGGCACGTGTTTGGGGCGAGGCATGGGATACGGATCTTGCTAATGGATCGGAGTCGGAGGATGCAAGTGGAGCAAAGAAAATGTACCGAATGTTGGTGCCGGATCAAGGCGTAAAGGTGGGTTCTATGGCAGATTGTCAATACGTGTTCTTTATTTCCACTCCAAGTCCCCACCATTACCCCCATTCAATGCTCCGATGGCGGAACAGGCATTTCTTGCAAAGCATTACGATGAAAACTCGAAAAAGCCCGACCGAGATCCACGCGGTGCGTTCCGTAACCCCGCAGAAACCGCGATGGCTGGCATCGTGGGACCCCTTGGGAGTAGCAGCTTCAGTTTGCCGAACGTGGAGAAGGCGCTTGCGGAGATGGACACCGGTTTGGGTGGTGGTAGTGCGTTGAACGCGAGCGTAAATGGAGATGCTGCACGACGTCTGTCAAGAGGGGGTGCGCGACCTACTGCTGGGTTGTCTGCGGTGGGTGCAGGGGCGTCGACTGCTGGTCGGACTGCGTCACCGACCTTGAGTCCGTCGCAGGGCTCGACGGCGGGACAGACGCAACACGAGGTGCTGCAAAACTTTTTCCAGAGCTTGTTGAGCTCCAAAGATCGAGCCGGCGCGAGTGCGGCCGCATCGCGTGCAGCTGCTGCGGCACCTCCGTTGCCAAGGTCGAATGGCAGTCCAGGTGGGACGGACGATGCAAGCTGATAGTCGGGTTGTCATCTGGCACTAATAGGTTTTGTGATTGGATCATGCCCTTTGTAAGGGTTCTGCCTGCAGGCTAACATCTATCGATCGACGGGTAATTGCCCCGCGCAACGTATTGAATAGAGTCGTTCATAATTACCTCGCTTGCACTCATATCGCTAGGGGGCACTTCTAAGAAAGGAAAGTGCGCAAACAAATGACAACAGAAACGGTTGTAAACTTCTCACGGGCACTCCCCCGACATCTGCCTCGTTGCAGCTCACATAGCGCGTCCCCGGACAACTCACATAAACGACCGCAAGAGTCCACAAACTATGGGAAAATGGTGCGCTATTCTCTATCTTGCTACAATCTGGCACTGGTAAAGCAGCAGCGTACCAGGACAACGGAGTACTATGATAGTGTCCTCGGCTCAAAAATGAAGAGCTTGATGTATGCCGCCATCTCTTTTCTGCATGCATGAACAACCATAGCTGAGGTTGTTCTTAGCTCCGGTGCCATAAAGCGTGCCAAGCTCGAGAAAGCGGAGCCCACGATCACCTACGAGGCGTTCGTAGAAGATCTCGACCGCGGAGACTCCTTCACCACGTCTCTCATCGAAGTGCTCGTGAAGGTGTGTGTCGTACTCGGATATATTGTTTATATTCTGGACCGACGATGCCACACAGGAGGTCGCAGAACGTCGTTATCGGTACCACACTGCCGATCGTGGTCTTATTGGTGACCGCACTGCGCGGTCACTGCGCAAGCTATCCAGTCCTGCATCTATCTACCGCGAGCGTGGCCCTGGTCGGGGACCTGGCGCCCGGCGAGGCGTAGATCTAGCCGAGTATCTCTCACAACCACCGGACGAACTAGACGTGGACGAAGACGACGACGAGCTGGGCCCATACGGCACCTTTGTGCCTGTTATGGAAGGCAGTCGCCTCAACACAGATCTGTATGATGCATATCGGTCCCAACACAGTTGGTCGAATTCTTTGACACCATACTTTATGAGTGTGCCTCATTCCTCTCCCTCGATATCATCAGCCCCTCCTCCCGACGCGGCGAGTGATAGGATACTACCGCCACTTGTGGATGCCTCGCCACCGGCGAGAACGAGTGTGTGGCCAAATTCATCCTCGACCGGGTTCCTGCACTCGACGTTATCGAGGCAGCCTTCGATCCGTCGTCCTGTACGTAATCGGATGTCTGATTTTAGCGAGTTTACAGCCGCGCGCCGTAATTCCAATCGTCAGCAAGCCCAAGACGAAGACTACAACGCTCGGTCAGAGCCTCCTGCCAACAATACCACCGAGTCGCCAGCTACGTCTTCCCTCGCCCCGCGGTCATCATCCACCCAAGTTAGACGATTTTTCCCTTTTGGGAGGACACGTCGGTTCGAAGTCATACCGACACCACGACCGGCGGCGAGCGTGTCGGATGACTGGTATTTCCCTCCTCACTCGGGGTGGACGACGAATCCATCCGAGCAGCAGTTGGATCGGGGGGAAGAGCCGGGAGAGGACCGCTCGCAGGCGCCACGTTTGAGACGGGGTGGACTACGCGCCCCAGAATCGATGCTGTCGCGGCATGCATCGCCTCCCATTGGGGTTCCGACGATCGCATTTCCAACAGCAGAAGAGCTGCAGCGTGTGACGACGGCTGCTGTGGCTGCCACGCCAGTGCCTGCAACGGTGGGAGGGAATAGAAATGGGAACACTTTAGTGGCGGGGGAGGGAGTGAGACCGGTGGAAGAACGGATAGAATGAATTTAAAGAGAGGTTTATTAGATTTTCTATTCCCTGCGTATGTTTCCCTTTCCCACGTTGTGGCAGTGCAATGGACATCAACTGCACTTCCTACATTACGTAACCCTCTACATTGCTCTCCATGATCAAGAGACGAACTCGTCCATCACTCCGTGTCCGCGAAACAGAAGATCCACCCTCAACACACGTTTCTGATTCTGACAACAACGACGAGGACAAGTCTCTTCCGTGCGCGTTCATCTCCGGTGTGCAAACACGCTCTTACGTTTCACAGGCTCTCGGAGTTGCTCGAGTTGAGGCGATTACGCAAGGCAAGAGGAGGTATTGATGTGCACAAATTGTCGAGTGGGGATGCGAGAAGGAAACGACGACGGAACACGGAGGAGGCACTCGAGGAAAAGGGAGGATTGAAGGCTGGTGCGGGCACCAAGACCGAGGACGAGTAAGCGCTTCATATCCTCTTCCTCGACGGCTCCTAACCCCGTCGACCGACAGCGAGCAGGAGGACGCAGCTACGAGGGCTCGACGGGCCGTTCGGACGAACAACTTTACCCAACAGACAAATGCGCTTGACGTGGATAAACACATGTTGTGTCACCTTCACTTGTTTCGCTTTTCTCTGATCCTCACGTTGTAGTGGACGGGCATCAGGATGGCGTATATCGAGGAGAATTTGAAGATTCAACGTCAGCAACAGGACAGTTCGGAGTGCTCATCCCGCGATCCCAATGACGAGTTCACGCTCTCCGAGCGCTGGAAGATGGAGAAGAAGACGGCAGACGAGGGGAGTGTGACGAGTAGTCTGGCGATGTTAACGGCGATACCGGAGGTCGACCTCGGCATATAGTGTGTCATTTCTCTTCTTGTTTCAAAAGCATCTGTTAGATGCTTCGACTGACGTCCTCTTCCTAGTTCACGACTTAAGAACATCGAGGAAACGGAAAAGGCGAAACGCCAAGTGGCTGAAGAACGCAAGGAACGCAAAAGGGTGAATAACGACGAGGAACATCTCGTCGCTACCCGGTGTACGTGTCTCGATCTCGGCGAATAAACGGCTCTGACGCTGCGGCGCAGTTTACCGTCCACATATCAAACAAAAGTCGGACATGGAAATCATGCGCGATGCCAAGTTGGAGGCGATGGGGTTACCTCCGCAGGAAGGCCGTAGACCACGGCACGATAAGCCGCAAATGGCGACGGACGAATGGGTATGTGGTACGGCGCCGGTGATCGTGACATGTTTTGACGCCCGTCGTAGGTCATGGAGCGCTTCAAGAAGCGAATGCGAAAATAGCTTTACGATCCCGATCCCTATTTTTCAAAGCAGAAAACTGCTCGTTTTACTTTTTATTTATTTATTTGAACAAAGTAGTATAGTTTAGGCAGTATAGAACTATGATGTCCGACTGTAGCAGTTTGCAGAAGACATCAGATTCACCTAGCCGAGGAGGACCTCGGAAGGGACCCCATGGTATAAGAAAAATATGGTTTACAACCCCTCAGCCAATGTTCAGCATTACCACTTTTGTGCATGGTGAGCTGCCCTTGTGTCCTCAGTCAGGCTGACTATGCCTTCATTTCTGTTACCGTCAAACATTAGAAACATATATCTAGACAAATTGTGGAATGAACTGGAGTCCTTTGTTTTGGCCAATTTCTCTTAATTTAGACATTGTCTTCTTGACTTTTGAGTAGACAGTGAGCAAAACAGAGAAAGACTGCTGGATATCATTGTTCTCTGATGTTGGGGAATGCAACATAATACTACCTATTACCAGTGTGTCTAGGGTTCCTTCCGGGTTCCTTCTCGCCTAGGTGAATCTGATTTTTGTCTTTTCGAAACCGCTGTAACCCGAGCCACACATGATACGCGTTCCCAAAGAGCGAGATTCAAGCAGCCAACGCCAACGCCAACAACTTCTCAAAGTTGGGCGTGCCGAGACCCGTCACTGTATGGAGGGTTGTATCAATCAGTAAAAGTTTGAGCATCGATTGTGATCAAAACATTTGCATATGGCTTGGAGGTAAATCCGCTCCAACATCTGGGAACAGCAATGTGCCAAGGTGGAATGAAACCCTCTTCCCCCCCAGCCATAAAACAAATGAGGCGACGTACCGGGATCCCAACCAGTGGTTGCGTTGAAGCCTTCCGTGCCGCATCCAGGGTTGTTGCCCACCGTGATATCATTCAATCCAGCGTACCCCGTCTCGTACAACCACGGATTCAAGAAGCCCAACGGAGGCTTGCCAGCGCTGATCCGTGCGTCGTTGAGCATAGAGATGAAGGAAGCAAACGTCGGAGACGAGCAGGACGTGCCGCCGACATAGCGTGATTTGCCTTGGTAGACTATCAGGAAGTCCCGTCCCAGCGCAGCGACGTCGGGAAAGCCCTGTAAATAAGGTGTGAGTGAGCATGGTCTATCACCACATCGAAGCGCACTTACGCGGCCATTGCTAGACTCTCCTTCGTTAAATTTTATCCTCTGGAGTAGGAAAAAAAAACTCACGGATTGTACAGGCCCTCATAAGTTCCAGGGGCGAGTGACTCCAGGTATTTGCTTACTGCCCCGTTCTGGTAATCCGGTCGAGCAAACTGATGACCAAATTCATCAGAGTGATGGCAGAAAATTGCTATGAATATGAACCTACATAGTTGCTGAACCCTCCTCCAGAGAAATAAACCGCAGTTTCAGGGATGTAATTCGTACCTCCGACGGATGTCACACTGTGGCATCCCAACCCGATTAAACCATTCTACAAAAACCATTCGCATACACGCACTATGGGCAAGCCGCAGGGAACGTGGGCAGGAACACAGTCCGGTTGCTTTCAGTGTTGCTGAAGCATTGCTGAGTCGCTGGGTCTGGGTTACGATCTCCGACGCCCCCGTCACCAGACGAGAACAACACCGAGATACCCCGCGCCCCAAGCGCAGCAAAACCAGAACACACACGCGTGGCATAGCTGAATGGGACTACCTGTCGTCAGACAATGCCAGCAAACGAATCAATCAAACCTACCTGTCTGCTCATCGTCCCCATAACTCGTCGAGATCGTCTGAGGCAGGTGTTCTTGAGACAACACATACTCCAGCCACTGTAATCAACCATCATATAATTGAGTTCAATTCTCACACTGACCAACCACCAAACGAACGTTAACGTATGGTTCATTAGTATTTGTCGGAGTCTGTGCGTCAGGGATGTAAGGCGGTGAACCCCCAGTCGAATACAAAGTTGCCAGAGTCGGATATGTCAGTCCATAAGCAAATTGAGTGTCCAAATTGGCTTCGACTCCAGCATCTGCATAACTCTGGTTGTTCAACCCACCTAAACCATCGAGTCATCAACCTGCTTGTTGTCCAACCATACCATATCCCTACCATTTATTGACACAAACGTATAGTTGGACCCGTATGCTGCCAGATTCTCCAGCTTGAAGAATTGCTGCAGATCCTGGTTGTTGGCGTACTGATCGAGGTAAGATGTAACCGCAATGTTGTTACCGTTCGTGGCAGATGTGTTGTATCCCACACCGTTGTAAATTTGTTTGAGACACGTGATAGTGATCTGTACAACCAAATCGTTAGATGCGTCCGCACATCAAATCAAACTGTTGTACTGTACGGTTGCAGCTAGCATCAACTGGGTTTCCAGCAGGCCCGGTAATTGTGCCAGTGGAGGCATTTATCGCCTCAGCCGCCCCTGCGTCTTCCCAATGCAGTGTACTCTTGAATGGCCTGAGCCGAGTAAACATTGTTGTAGGTTGGATCAGCTCAATATGCTCGTGCAGGTTCTCTGGAACACTGTAGCTCGTCGTTCTTACGATCTTCTCCCCGCTGTCCGAGTGAGTATATGATTCATATTTCTGCATTCCCACCTGTCGGTATTAATATATGCAGTAATTCATGATTCTCACCGTGTCCAGCATTTCCTCTGCAATAGAAACTGGTACGCGAATAGTCACCCAGTCTTGCGCGGATGAACGGTACAGATCTTTTTCCTCGATACCGTGCGACAATAGCCACTCGCTCACTATATCCACCGTCTCGGGATGTGGTGCCATCAGTACCTCCGTCTCTTCCTTCGACAAGTGTGTCCCATATCGTTCGTGCTTGGGGTTGCTAACTTCCCACAGATGCTTCTCGAGGATGGGGAAATGCGGCTGAGAAAGCGCAATCTTGAGCTCCAGCACAGAGTCCGGATGTGCAGGGCCGTGTCTAATCCAACCACGAGGAGGGCCTTGAATGCTCTCCTTGATCTTGTACGGGAAGTCGTTATAGTGACCTGCGCTGACGAGGGCCGCCGCGAATGGGAGGGAAAGGAGTGATAGTCGCATCGTTGGCTCGGCGTCGATTGGGCGGGATGGCGAGCGCTCGTGATGATGCACAGTTGGCAAATGCGACATGCTTGGTTATATACCGTGCAAACCTGGGCATTGTGCCAAGGTCAACCGAGTTCGGCCGCCTCCCTTCTTGAGGTTTGATGGCCCTGTTACGACTGGTCTCACAGGGGGAAAGGAAAAGGTCACCAAAGATGTGAATGAGAGAGAAAAAGTCCCGTTATCGCTCTTGGAATAGATGGGGAACACGCGGCGCTCGTGCGAGTACCCCCGAGTGTGCGCATTATATATCTTTTCTCGTTCCCACCATCAAGGACAAGGGCTGTGCATACCACAGAAGGCCCAGCGGGCGGTCTGAACGCGGACATTCAGAAACTAAACACGGCCTGTGTGAGACGCGGAGCAGAGGGAAAACTCACAGGCAGACTCACTTCAGAGTCAAAAAAAAAGGGGTCGCTGGAGTCCCTCCCCCACCTGGACGACTGTAAATGTTGGCCTAGCGTGGCTCATTTTCACCGTACTTGGACTCGTGGGGAGGAGCAGGTCTTTGCAGAACAAGTCCGCACGTGGTGCTATTTGCGTTTGTTGTCACCTATAACCGTTGACCTGCTTGATTCGAGAAATTTAAAGCGCAAGACGAAATGTTGTCGTCAGACTCGGTCTCCGTGTTTGCAGAAGGGACGTTTGAAGAACAGCTGCAAGAACTGCTCGAGTATACTGCGCGGGGAATCTCGGACGACGACCGCACCGCCCTCTTGCAGTCATTCCGAGATATCGTCGAGACCGAGAACGCCGCACTCGATGAGGCCACACGACGGACAGCGTTTGAGCTCGTACTGAAAAACACAAAAGGTGTAGGCCAGGGAACTGATCAGGGTGTGTGTACTCACGAACGCTCGCATGCCGTCCTGATATTTGTAGCAGAGATCGAAGGATTCTTTAATCTCTTGTATTCACATCTATTCACTTTGTGGCAAGTCGATTCGTCAGAAACGAGACAGCATGTAGTCTATCTGCTCAATATAATCTCGTCTTCTCCCTCTAACCGCGCATCGGTTAAATATCGCATGTGAGCTTCTCTGACCTCCCTACACACGTTCCACTGAGCTTGATTAGACTATCCAATTTATTCGATGCCGCTCCACGGTCTTCCGCCCTGCGACTATCGATATATATCACTCTTTTTCAGATTGCAGCAGCCAACAACGAAATTGAAGTTCTCGCGATGACAAAATCTGCCGTCGAACGATGGCTAAACGAGTGGCACGTCTCTGACGAAGAGAAGGGTCAATTCCTACGAACCATCATTAACACGCTCACACAAACCGGTAAAACGTAAGCGTTCTTTTGTTGGTGCGTTTCTACGCTCACTACCTTTGTTCCGTAGGGATACTGCCTACCAATATCAAATTTTAATGGTACACATACTCCCGTCCTCCTCCCTACAAGGTCGCTCGGCCGCCATCGATACGATCGTTTCCGCCCTTCGTATACCGACCGTCTTTGACTTTGATGCTTTGTACAGCCTCGATCCTATCATCACTGTTCGAGACCACGAGCTGTTCCCCCTTCTCCAGATATTCCTGAGAAATGGTCTTCCCGAGTTCCAGGAATGGGCCGATGACCATTCTGCCCTTCTCGAGACCTATCGTACGTCCTTTGCAAATCATGTGTCCACTTCACTAGACTCCCCACCCTCTCCGCTGTTTGCAGAACTCGAAAGATCTCAGCTTGAACGCAAAATACGCCTCCTGGCATTCTCCTCGCTTGCATTTGACTATATCGGACGGGATCTTCCCTACTCGGCGATTGCATCGACGTTGCAAATCGATACGTCCCAAGTCGAGAAGTGGACGATAGAAGGTAAGACGGATCGAATTTCCCGAGGGAGCCACATTGACGGTCGTGCGATCTGTAACAGTCATTCGAGCCGGTCTCATCTCCGGTAAACTTTCCCAGATGACACAAAATCTCCACGTGCACAGGTCCTCTGCTCGCAAGTTTGAGCGAGCGCAATGGGAAGCCCTTGAAAAGCGACTACTGGTATGGAAGACGGGACTCGCAAGCGTGATCGAAGTCGTCGCACAAGCACAAAGGAGGGGCGACAATGTAGTCGAAGCGATGCAAGCGACTCAAGGCGAGCAGGGAGCCCAAGTAGAAAGCGCTGCTTGATGTGCTATAGACTCTTGTAATGAAAATCCGGAGATATATTTCAGGTTGGACGAGCAAAGTGTGGATGACAGACGTCACCGAATTCGTCTTTGATTTAGGAACACAGTAAAGGTTCGTCTCGGACGACGAAGACAAGTCTATCTCGTGTTCCTCCTTGTCAGCAGCCGTTACAGTAAAAGGTAGAAACACCGAATGACCGCCGTTCGGTATCACAGACGGTATATGTACTAGTTACGGGACCTAGGTAAGCCAGCGTGCTTACACTCCTCCGCCGCTGTGCAAACATGATGCTCGTGTTCATGTTACGTTTACACACGCTCCCGGAGCTATATGCATAGCAAAAGGACCATCGCTGACACTATAGGCATCGCCCCTCACCACTCGCCATCGAACCCGATGAACCCTAGGAGTCACGGTCGCATGAACGATGGATGCATCAGACACGATCATAGACGAACGTACCGGTCAACAAGAACACGGGGAAATACCGCTTCTTCTCCAACTGCGCACACCAGTTCCACGCGCTCGTCAAACGCCCGTCGATACAGCTCCCCGCATCAAAAAAGTTGTCAGCCCCGGAACCATCGAAACCATGCCGGAAGAAATCGGAGAGGACGTCTCGTATACAGTTCTCGGTCGCACCGAATTCGTCTTCGATGTAGGAACGCAACGCGGGTTTGTCCGACAGACCAGGTATTTGTGAGAGGGTATTGCAAATGGGAAGGAGGATGCGGTAGATTTGAGAGTATTTGTCTACAGAGGAACTGATCAGGATATTCTCTGGGCGATGAGAATGAGATCGGTATACCGATGAATATCAAAGCGTTGGGGACGTTATGGTCGCCCATGTGGATGGCAGATGAACCGACCCAAGAGCCAACGCTATGCTGAGCACGCTGAAGAATCGTGTGCATCATGCGCAGCGTTTTCGGTGCAGCTTGGACTCTGTTCAGACCCTGACCCGTATCGCGAAGACGATACGGTACATTTTCGGAAAGCAAGTCTTGCTCCGTGAGGGACCACAGCCGGAACATGTCTGAGCAGTCAGCGTGAGTCCATGTTCACGATGAGACATAACGAGAATGTACCATGTAAAATCTCACGCCAAAGCGTCAGACTTTGCAGCACATAGGCGTATTGCTTGGCGTGATCATGACTGAGCCTTGCACCACCCTTGCCACTCCGAATCGCCAAGCTGTGTTTCGGATCTCTCACTTGCGTGGGGTGAAAATACGTCTTGAGGTAGTGAATCATGCGGTCACAAGGATCACGATTCGTCCGCAAGAAAGCGTGGTTGTCTCCAATGCTGTAGAGACATTGGCGGACCTGTTCCTGGTTTAGACCCTCGCGCTGATAGCGAGAAGCAAGCATCTCAATCGCACGTTCTTTGTTCTTGATATCTTTTTGAACGTCGCGTCGGGACCGACCGTCGGCATAGATTTCCTTCGTTGCGACGGAAATGAGATCATCACGAAGGAGCTCCAGAGCGCCGTGCTGCTCCAGGACACCGTACACAGTTCGGATGGACTTGACACAAGAGAAGCTGAGCATGTCCTTCACCTCGGGCGACTGGCTGTCCTGAAACACAGCCGTCATCGATCATTTGACCGAAGTACCTCGAGGAATCCTATGCTCACCTGAAGAAGATAGATCAGTTTGCCATACGTCGTACGCATTTTGTCGGGGTTCATGATCTTGTGCCGCCGTCCTAGCTCGAATATCTGCTGGTAGAACTCTGCGTTACGCTGGAAATTACGGTCTGTGAAAAGTTCTTGCCCAAGCCTGTAGTCCGCCGACAACACAAGCCCGGACAAGATGGCGCACAATTCACGGATCTGATGGACGATCCGCTTTGACTTTGAGAGACTGAATCCGAGGGTATCGATTTTATCGGTATACTCCGACACCTGAAGTGCGGCATCGAGGAGGCGGAGGTATTTGCGTTCGACGAGCGACAAACGAAGGGGGATGTATTTGGCACGCTCAACGAACCACTCGCCAACGGCGGTGCCGATGCCTGGTTGAGCACCAAGCAGCTCCACGAACGGGTCTACAACGGATCCCGCAGAAAGCTGATCCAGTTCTGCATCGGAATCTTTTTCCGTCTCGATTTCCGCATCAACCTGGAGTTGAACTCGCTTCAGAAAACTAGGTCGACACCGTGATGTTGCAAACACCAGATACCTCGCCCGTTTTACGCTCGCCATCCGTCGTTCCCACCGTCGCACCGGAAACACCATTCCGCGCCCTCCCTGTGCGCTTGGACGATCCTGAGAGAGTCGTCACGGCGTGCTTCTTTCGGGTTCCCTTTCGATGTTGTGCGGCAAAGCACACCTCACAGAAATCGTCCTCGCATTCTCTACATGACATCTGTGCAGGCTGGTCTGCCATGGGCGCCAAACGATTCCGTCAGACAATCGCTTAATCCAAACGGGTCCACCTGCGGAAACCCGACTCACCCTCGCATTCCA
>JBBPQW010000663.1:0-14774 GCA_038092695.1 Boletus rubropictus | reverse complement strand
GGGTATGCGATCACATCAGCCGAGAAATGGAGACGTTATTACTTACGGGTCAGCGAGGCGTCGTGTTCAATTCCGTTGTGCAGGCTAATTTCCTCCAAATCAACCGTGTCTTTATCATAGTTCTTCTTCAGCATGACGGCAGCAAAGTGGCTGATGGCAGAGGAAAGCGTAGAGCTCAAGTTATACGTCGCCTGAATATGTCGATCAACTTCGGTGAACTTGAGCCCTCTTCCATTGTGTGGAATAATTCCTAAACACATTGAGCGAACGAAAGACCCAACGAGCAGTGAATCGAATAGCGCAGCGGTCATCGTAAGGTGCAGACATACCATGGTTGGCCATTGCGTTCAAACCAGGACAAGCGGACCGACTGTCGCCTTTTTGCGGAGCTCTGTACTCTGGCCAAATTCCTCCATAGCCTGGTTGGCCCTCGGGTGTGACTTTTCCGACTGGGCGACTAGGCCGAACAAGGTTTCCCAATACCAGAAGGAGATCCAAGGTGACGATTTTCAGAATGTAGAAAATAGCAGAGATCAAAGTGAAAGCATTCATTCTGCGTTGTGGGACGCTAGTTAGATCTTGAAGCTATGGGAGACAGATCAAACGGGAGTTGAACTATCAATGGTGTCTTGATAAGAGCGTGGGGAGCCAGACCGTCGGGTATTGGTTGCGCCGAGGAACGAATGAAGCTATGGAGTGAGAGCGATACGGCATTAATTTCCTTCGCATGTCAGAAGTCGGGGATTGTTCGCACAGCCTCCAGAAGTGCAGTTAACAAACTCCAAACCACGGAAAACCAGGAGGTTGGTGATGCAATCGGAGGTGGGCAATATAATCCATGTCGCCACCAGTCATCGTGCATGTTCTCGTGAATCCCGAAACGTTGGGTGCTCGGAACATACCTCTCGTCTTGTTATCGTACTCTCCCTCCCGGACGACTTCGTATATTCCATAGCCGGGCCGTTCAATGGACAGAGCGTGCAGCGGAGAGTATTGAATTTGATATGAAATAATGAAAACCCAACCACGGTGGCATCTTGTGGCCAAGTGGGTTGACACGTCTTTCTCATAGCCTTCTCCCGATCAACGGATGTCGTCCAGAACGGGCGATAGGATCTTCCGAATCTGGTAAAGCGCGAAACAAGTGGGACCTACCCTGCTTTCTCGTGACACAGTAGACCGTTACTATCCACGCTCGGATGCTGGCGAACTGCGCATGAAATCGATCATCGAGCCTCGATAGGTCGATGTAGCGATACATGTCCCTTCTTCCCGGTAAACCTAAGCCATAAAGGTATCGAGAGACCCCATGTCCCCGCCTGACACCGCGCACGGCGATATTTTTATTGCTATCCAAAAGGTCAACCGACTTTCGCTCGTGTTCAACCAAGCTTTGAATTTGCATTAGCTTACCAGAAACATGAGACTGTTCCTCTAGACCTCCTCGGTTCGTCGGACCACACGCGCGAAGACTCGAGTAACTTGAAAGACGGGTTTCACATCTTTTCTTGAACCATGCTTGGGCAGAGCTCAGTAGCACAGAAAGCTATTAGATTAGGCACAGTGTCCAGCCAAACCAAGACAAACCCAGGTACGAACCGAAAACCGACTAGCTCTTGGACCATAACACTCAGCGCCTCGCTCATGGATGACAACATTCTGACCGTATGCGACCGATCAATCAACGATAGGGTCATGGGGTAGGAAGCGTGTTGGCAGGAACACTTTTCTCTTGGCATGCGCTCTCCGGAGCCAGTGATTGCATGTTGCTATCCATGGTGTTGGGAAGAGCGCTAGCACGACGGTGAGGTCGCCAGAGCTGACAGACGGGTCTCTGTGGATTTAGAAAAACAATACAAGCAATGATACCTCACGTTGGAAGCGGATCGAGACCAAAAGCCTGTTACTGCCGGGTGGAGGCGGAGTGCTGGAGCTGAGTCAGCAAGCAGCGCCTCCCAATATTTGCACGACCATTTGCAGTGGCAGCCCCAGCTGAAGCAAAGGTCCATTGCTCTCGCACTATTACCCGAGTTTGTCTGATATACCAAAGCAACTTGCTCGCTCAGCCCATCAACAAGAGCGTCTGCACCCGAGCAGGTGTTGATGAGAGCCGGCTTTCTCTCGTTCTCGAATTCAAGGAACTAATCGAGAAAGACGCCGAGGTATTAAGAGGATTTCATGAGGTGTTCGACCAGGTTCGTTCTAACCTGGACTCTAACCAGCTTTTGGTAGGCGATTATTGACTTTCTTCGCCCCGCTGACGTTGACTGTGTTTTATTTTGGTAAGATCACCAACTACATGCAGCGATCACTATGGCGCTGACCTACAGCTACGCCAACCCTCTCGTGAGCGGTGTCTGATGTACGGCATCCTCGTTTCATTCTGCAATACTACAGCTGACTACCACGCATTCACTAATCATAAAGTGAATGTTTTCCTCAAAATCTTCGACGAGTGGACCAAGTTTCTCGTCTCTCCAGCGTCACGCGACGTCTTGGTCTCTACAGAGGGTGGTTGGTTCTACAGGACGACCACCTCGACGTGTTTTTTGCGCAGGCATTCGTGCGCTCTCCCGACCAACCTCACATGGGCTTCACGTTCTGGGACAACTTCTTCGGCAGACGGTTCAAAGTAGGTGTCCATTCCACCTTTGCGCCTGACAGCTTTGATTTTATCGATGCCGCCTGCGAGGCAACCACGTACCAAGTCGCCACCAACGTACGCGTGGTGGACGAGTTCTGGCTCAAGCAAATGCCTTATTCCCCCATTTCGACCCGCTTACGTTTCAACTGGTTGGCGGGACCATCTTTCAAGCGATCCTCAGTTCCCCTGGACTATCACCGGTGGCATAGTCCCATCGATGGACGTGTTATCAAGACGTGCGTTATCCCCTGAACGTACCACGCTGCACGTCTAGGTGAAGATCCGGAGACTGCAGGCCTTTGCCATGTCTATGCGCGCACTCATTTTTATCGAGTCGGACAACCCGTACATCGGGTTGATGTATTTCGTCGGGTTCGGTTTAGGAGAAGTTCTAAGATGAAAGTGAAGGAAGGGGATCGATTCGTTGCACTCTGGTGGGTCGATACACTCCGACCCAAAAGCAAGTTGACATTATTGCTTGGTCCTGATGATCTAAATGGAGCAAGGTTGATACATCGTTATTCCACGTGGATAATGATACCCCCATGTTCAAGGCGACGGGTCGGATGATCCGCTGCCAGGCCCCAACAAAAGTAAGCCGCGATGCCGTCGGGTACAAAACAGCATCTGGGCTCGGACACCATTAACCACCGAGTACTATTACTATCTAGGGAGGCAGGGTACTCAAGGTATTCACGTGGTCGTGTGGAAGCATGCCACAGCTATGACGAATGGGAGGGACTCCGTGAGTATGTGCAAGCGTGCAGAATGTATCGTGAGATGGAGATGGGCTACGAAGCTGGTGCAAGAACTGTGGATGGGTCAGAGCCAATTATTCGTCACAGCTAGGTTCCTCCCGAGTTCTCATTCGGTCTGCACAAGTCCCTTTCCGATTAACCCTGTGATCCTGATAGGACACTATCCCTGCAGAAGCAGAGCAACCGTAGTGGCTGTGATACAGGAATCTATCAATTATATGATGCCTTAGCGGCGATGACTCCGCTTATGTTCCCGGTGTCTTGATTTTAGACTGTTGCGGAGCTCTGGGCTCGCAAGTACACTCGCTTGTTCACATAGACACCGGGGATCAGTCATGCTGAGTCGTTTCGAATCCGCAGGCTACTCATCTTGACTCCGTCGAACTCTAAGCGAAATGCGAGTTCTGTGGCATCCCTAATCTTCCTGAGATGTCCATAATAGGAAACTCGAGGAGACGCTGAAGCGATGGCCATGACTCGAGCAGGGGCACACATCCGCAGCAATCCCTCACTGATGCTAGATCACTTCATATCCGCGCGAAGATATAAATGGGGTGTCTAGCAGAACCCCACATCAAAGTCACTGCCCGACATTTTCTCTCCTTTCTCCTGCTCTCTGTCTTACTATGCAGCCTCAGCCTCAGAAAGACTACGAAGCAGCGTTTGGTGCATTACAGTCCCAATTTGGCCTTGGAGGTATCCCAACTCCACCGCTCGCCAAGAAAGATACCAAAAAAGATACCCGTATACGGAAGTGGCACAAGGGGGGCGAGTCTCTGTCGTCGTCCACCGCTTCTCTTATAAAATCAACAACGACCCCTGACAAAGACTCTGACCGAACCTGAGGACAGAGCACGGACACGGACTCCTCTCACGAGTCGATTCCAACAAATGATGCGGTGCTCGCAGTGTGTGTAGCGTTCACTATGAGCTGCATTGTCGTAACACTAACCGTCTCACGATCTAGATACCGACATTGTTTTATCCAAGTGACGTTTTGAGGTTGTGGGACTCTCAATGTATGATTTATAGGTTGTGGTGAGGGGTATGATGAACATGCATTACGGATAAACTCTAACACGCGTTACACATAATACCTTAGCTTACGGTATTTTCTCTTTGTCTTCAGTCCACTCAGTCGTAATGTCTGAGTGATATCACTGCCGATGGCTTGCTGGAAATACCTGTCATATCAGGGTGATGAGCAAGCAAGCAAGGGTCTCTGCAGAGCACGGCAGGCCAAACTAGATTTGTTTCTTCACATCCTGTATGAATGTTCGTGCCATGGTAGGCCATCGACACTCCCAAAATCCAGCACCCGGAAACAAGACTGTCTTTGTACGATACAATGTGCGCAAGCGACAACGCAGAAACGCGTACAAGGCATACTATACCTCAACCACACTTTGTTCATTCATCCAATATATCAACGATTGACTCGAGCGCGACCTTGGGCTTCAGCAGGACCTTGATCTCCCACTGATTCTCGCCAGTCATTCCCACCTGCGTCTTCTTCCTCAGACCAAGATCTGTCGCACACAGTACCTTGGGAACATTGTTTCCTCTTGCCTTTGCGGACATCCCACTATTGTACGCGTCCTCCATTTCCGTCTCATCGAACGCGGTCGCTGGCGGGATCGCCATCACCTCAAGATCGCCAGAGGTGACGTCCTCGCCGATGATCTTATTCACGCGCATGGCCAAAGAGACTAGGAAAAAGAGCTTTTCGGAGAATTTGGACGAGAGGGTCGAGGAAATGACCGATTTTTGCACGTTACATCCAGTGGTGAGGAGGATGTCACTCAGATTGGAGATCATCCTGTTCGCGATTTGAAGAATAGTCTGCGAATTGTCGAGCGGCATCAATGGGACGTGCGCGCGCGTGACGGCCCGCCAACGGCCAGCAACTACCTCTGCCTCTGAACATGTGTGTGAGTATTTTCAACAGGTACTTTTTTTCAAGCAACGGTTGCTCACCTTTTTCATGCACACTCCGGTAGATTGCGTCGATGAACCGGTTGTGACTCTCGTCTCCGCCTATTATCCAAGCGCATGCAATCCAACGCAGATGATATGTCAGACACGCCTGGAACGCGATCTGTATCAAAATTGGATCGTCCTTGTGTTTTTTCGTGCTCAGGTAATGGACAATAGCGCCTCCGATCGCACTCGATGCTCGTTTGTGAGCTGCCAATTGCTCATTCGTTCTTGCCACTTGCACCGTTGTCTTGTGGAACAATAACTCGGTCATGGACTCAGCCATGAAAGCAGTGCTCTGCATCACTTCGGCGTTAAGTCTCTGGATGATGCTAGTGACCTCGGCGCCGTAAAGGGCGTCAGCCCTTCCAAGCAAATTCTGTGCGCTTTTGGGATCGGTTCGATTCTCCAGGTGTGTCAAGAGGCGATTCATCTCTCTCTTCGATGCTGATGATTCCTCTCGTGCGCTGTGAAGCTCCCTGCTTTGAATGTCCAGACGCTGCTTAAGCTCGGCAGCCATCTGATTCGAATCCCTCGTATTGGAAAGCTCACGGCGTAGGGCCTCTATCTCGCGAAGACTTTCGTCCAGCTTGGGAGTATACGCCTCGAGCGATTTTCTGACTTCCCGCAGCTCTGAGCGCGCTTGCGTTCGATCAAGGCTGACTTCCTCGAGCGCTGCTTTGAACCGTTCGGTCTCCTTTGCGTGCGCTAGCTTTAGCCGCTCGATCTCCGTGCTGAAATTCCCTTTGATGGACTCCCTTTCCTTCTGCACGCGCTCACGATCAACGGTCATCTGCTCAACTCGTTGGACGTGCTCCTGCAAGTCCATTTTCAACTTGTCCACCTCCCGCTTGTGCGTCTCATGAGCAAAATTCAACTCTTTGCTAAGCTCTTCTGCCTCGGACTGCTTCTGCGAGCGCTCCTGTTTCATTTCTCTCCGTATGGTGTCTAGCTGTTCGATCTGCTTTGCATGCGTTGCCTTGAGCCGCTGGGTTTCCACATTGAGATTTCCATTCGAATCCTTCGTATTGGAGAGCTCGCGGCGAAGGGTTTCTATCTCGCGAAGACTTTCGTCCAGCTTGAGGGGATATGCGTCGAGCAATTTTCTGACTTCTCGAAGCTCTGAATGTGCTCGCGTTCGATCAGAGTCGGCTTCTTCAAGCGCTGTTTTGAACCGTTCAGTCTCTTTTTCGTGCTCTAGCCTGAGCTGCTCAATCTCCGTATTGAGTTTCTTTTTGATGGACTCTCCGTCTTCCCGTACGCGCTCGAGATCAACGGTCAGATGCCCAATCCGTTGAACGTGCTCCTGTAAGCCTATTTTCAACCTCTTCACTTCCTCTTTGTGCGTCTCACGAGCAGTATTCAACTCTCTCCTCAGCTTCTCCGCCTCGGACCGCGTCTTGAAGTGCTCCTGCTTCACTTCTTCCCGTGCGGCGTTCAGCTGTTCAACCTCCTTTGCATGCATCAGCTTGAGCCGCTCGATCTCCGCATTGAGATTCCCTCTGATGGACTCCCTGTCTTTCTGTACATGTTCGCAATCAGCGGTCAGGTGTTCAACCCGTTGACCGTGCTCCTGCAAGCCTCCTTTCAACGTCTCCACCTCCCACTTGTGTGCCACATGAGTAGCATTCAACTCTTGCTTCAGCGTTTCAGCCTCGGACTTCATCTGCGAGCGATCCTGTTCCGTTCTTTCCTGCGTAGCATCCAGCTGTAGCGTCTGTCGCCGAAGTATGGTTTCGGATTTCTCGTCCGCGAGCGCATTCATCACGACATAAGTAGACAGGCGAGGTTGTCTCTCCTTTCCTCGTTCCCGCTCATGATGACTCCTAACGGGAAGCTCGTCCTTTTCCTCTTCCATATCTAGGAAAGGCGGCGGCGGCGTGTTACGCGCATTCTCTGGCTTACGCTGTGTCGTGAGCGGCACTGGAAGCATGGTTTTGAGTTTCTCGTCCTCGAATACATCCGTCACGGCATGAACAGGCAGGCGGGGTTGTCTCTCCTTTTCCCGTTCGTGCTCGTGATGACTCCTAACAGGAGGCTCGTCCTTTTCCACTTTCATATCTAGGAAAGGCGGGGGCGGGGGCGTCTCATGCGCATTCTCTGGCTTGCGCTGTGTTGTGAGCGACATTGTTTCGAGTTTCGAGTTCTCCTCGGGTGCATCCATCATGGCATTAATAGGCAGACGGGGCTGTCTCTCCTTTCCTCGTCCCTGCTCGTGATTACTCTTAACAAGAGGCTCGTTCTTTTCCCCTTCCCCATCTGGGAGGGGAGGCGTCTTACGCGCACTCTCTGGCTTGCGCTGTGTCGTGAGCGGCGCCGGAAGCATGCTTTCGATATTCGAGTTCTCCTCGGGTGCATTCCTCACGGCATTAATAGGCAGGCGGGGCTGTCTCTCCTTTTCCCGTTCCTGCACGTGATGACTCCGGACAGAAGGCTCGTCCTTCTCCTCTTCCCCATTTGGGAAGGGGAGAGGTGGAGGCGTCTTACGCGCACTCTCTGGCTTGCGCTGTGCCACAAGGGACACCTCGGGCTGCTCACGCACTCGGTCCCTTTCCTTCCGCTGGGCAGGTGGCGCTGGGGCCGGTGGCCCACGTGGGTGACCAACACCGTCGTCCAGCTGGCTATGTTCGAGGCGCCAGGTGGTAGGCTCGTCGTTTGTGTTGGACGACGAAAGCGACACCTGTCTGACGTGCTTCCGTTGTGCGTCTTGTGCTGCACGGGGAAGGAATTCAGGGGCTGTGGTAGTCGACGATTTAGGTGTGAGACGTGTAGGTACGAGCGTAGATTTCCGTTTCCGGGTCGCGGACCATAAGTCACTGAACATAATGACGACTAGGTGTGGGGATTTCTAGTTTGGATGGATTGTCGAGCCACGCTCGACAGCTCAAGGAAAGTAAATGGGCGAGCGACGAGCGGTGAGTGCCGCGCGTCAAAACAGTTGTCGATGGGGGGATGTCACTGCGAATGTGGTCAGATACAACGGACGGCTTCAAAGATGCGAGGGTGGCTTTACAACAGGCGGTAGTGATGTATTGAGCAAGACTCGATGGAGGTGGAAGAGGGTGCAGATAAAGTTCACCTTTTCTCCGCACGGACACTCCTTCGAGCGAGGCCTGTTAGCAAAGCCACACGTTCCATGCCGTTGTCGCCTGCCCCTAACCGCGTTGGCGCACTGGATTGGGACCCTGTGGCGAGGCACGAACCCAAGGCAATAAACCCAGGATCGCATCGACAGGATCCTTGACCTAAGCACTTTTGCATCTGGGCAGAATCCAGGTTACGCTGTGATCTTCATTAAATGATAGAAATGCCCAACGGTGACACGTACCTTTCGGTAATGTTTACAAGGATTTTCATGAGACCTGGGAGAGCTAATGACGGCAAAGGCTGCCAGGCATCATGGATACGCCACGCGTGAAAAACGTGAGGCTTGTTAAAATAAAAAAAGTCCCTTGCCCACTGGCAGTGTTGTGATCATGCACAGGTCCGCGCGACCTTTTCCCTCCGACGCGCGACCTTTTTCCTCCGACACTCTCAGGGAGAAGGGGCGAATTTGGTGACAAAACAACTGTGGCATGACGAGGTGGTGCAGACAGCCTTGAGGAATCGTCAACAATCTTGACTTACAGTTGCTCTGGATCGTAATTGTTGCAGTGGTCTGAATGACCCGCTCGAACATCATCATTCATATTAGTATCGTTGACGACTCAAACTGATCAAGAGACTCTGTTGTGAGCCCAAAGGAATTCAAGTCTCGCCTGTTGTACTTGGACGTCCGTGCCAAGCTGGCAGCATTAAGCAGTGATCTGTGTGGCATGAGGTTGTCCTCTGGCACTAGAGGGCGTGCACAATGAGGATTATCAGTTTTATACATTTGTCAATCTAGAGAATAATTACAATACAAACTGGGGGAGGTCGAATTTCAGTAAGGATGGCTCGCCCGTACATTCTGTTACTTTGGTTTCACGTGCGGCGCTGTCATGACAAGCACCAGACATTGTCTAGGATAAGACAACAAATGACAATATTGGTTTTGGTCGAGAACGAATAATTGGAACACTTACCACCGATACTCAATCTCTTAAATCCGCCATCACCGACAGCTCATGTGACCGGGGGTTGCAATACGAGGCATGAAGCGATGGCGCAAATAGCTTTGAAGAATCGTAAACAAAAGAATGGAAAGTCATGACTTGCAATTGCTCACTAGTGTTGAGATGCAACTCTTTGTCAGTGGTGGGAACGTGTCTAGAGTAGGGTGGGGTGGATAAATGAGAACGGCGTCCAACGGAAGAGGGTAATTTCAAGAAGACTCACATCCAGTCCAAATCAGCATCTGTTCGGACTTCCAAACAAGTCTGTGGAGTGCTCTGTGCATGCTGAAGTGAGCTGGAGGGAATGATATCAGCAGGTACATAAAGGCCTGTTGAGGTCGCCACATCAACCTGTAAGAAATGGCTTGGTAATTATATGTGGATCATAAATGTGAATCGCACAAGGCTACGTAGAGACCGTTCAAATATGTGTTGACGTTCTACAAGCCCGAGCGAGCTGTCCAGAAGTTGGGGGATGGACTGTACATCTAGTTCACTTGGCATGAATGCTGTTCGCAGAGAAGCATCTTCGTTGCAAAGCGGGTTCTGAAGAAGGAAAAGGGAAGAATTTGGTGACAAGGCAGCTGTGATCAGTAAAAATGACGTGCCACAACCAACGCATGTCATACCTTATCCTCGATGGAATCCAACCGACTGGCCACAAATTTACATTCCCATCTAATCCTGCAGATGCTACGAATTCACCAGCAGGAGAGAAACAAACGGCGAATAGATCACTATTATGTTCCAGACATTGACCAACGGGCTTTCCAGAGGCTGCATCCCAGAAGCGTACAGTTCTATCCAAGGATGCACTTGCAAGGATGGACCCATCTGGAGAGAGGGTGAGGGATTCTATCTCATGGTAATGGCCCGTCCACGGTTGTCCAATTTGCTTCCCCGTATCAGAATTCCAACAGCAAATCGTCTTCCGTGATGCAGAAAAGAGCCTGCTGCCATCACGTGACCACAACACGCAGATGGTCCACCGAGTTCGATGAATTAACGGACCAAGGATAGGCTGACCACCCTCGACATCAAACACGAAGATATTGCCACAAGCGGTGCCGAATGCTAGTTTGTCACTGGATGGAGAGAAACAGACGCACTTGGCTTCCTCTTCGCACCCAATGGTATGGTCGATCTTTCTCCCTTCCATGGTGTAAAAAGCCACGAACTGGCCAGCTGCCACAATGAGTTGATCGTCCGGCGAGATGGAAACCACAGGATATTGCGGGCCATACCACTCTTGGACGACTTCGTGCGACTCAGCGTCCCACACCTTAATCCCCCCTTGATAATCACTGCTGACGATCTTGGTGCCATCCCGGGTCACAGCAAGACTTGTTACCGGAGCATGATGGTTCATTGATGTCCCTTCTATCCTCCTCTTCTCCAGATTCCATATTCTGAGAGTTTCGGACTCAGGGCCATGGGCGACAACTCGTCTGTCAGGGAGATACGCAAGCCTCCAGATACCATTTTTTCCACCTGCCGGGATTACCAGATTCGGTCGAGGAAGATCGTCAGGCCATTGCAGTGTGGTGCTTGACATGGGGACGTTATGGAGGTTGGTTGCAAGTGCGGTTGTGCAAAGAGGAGACACGCCATCAGAGCTTATGTAATGTAGTACACCCCTTTCCAACACGCCGCTCCGACATTCTCTGCGGCTTTGTCACCATTCTGTATCGGTCAATTCTGACTGGCTACTGAGTGCTGAGCGAGAAGCAAGGACAACAGATTTCTCGTCCTACCTTGACCCTCCAGCACTGTGCTTCATTGCCGACAATCCTTCAAGCTAGGGAGGAGAAACAGGAGTGCAGCTCATCGACAGTGCTACCCGCTCAGCCTACACATAACTAATTGGATCCAAATATCCCCACCGAGCTTTCCTCTCCGTCCGCTTCCATCTCTTTGAGAATCTCCCGCGCATCCCACGCCAGACGAAAATCCGCAGCCGTTCGCTGTGCTCTCTTTTGACCTTGAGTGCCGCACCACACAATACACTCTGTCCCCATTGAGCACGTAGGTGACGAGAATGCAAGACAAGCTATTCTTTAAGTTACGTGCTCCCCGCTGGTACTGTCAGGGCTCACCGTAATATAGGATGATCATTAATGAGCACCTCGACGATGCTGCAGAGAGAACCAAAGAAAAGATCGAATGGCTTCTCGACCTCGAGCGGAACCCCGATGGCTGTCGATCACGAAATCGTACTCGGTGTATGGTAGGAATGTCCAAGGATCTTCAGGAGGGGCTGCAGGTCAGTGGGTTCAGCCCATCGAGAAATTCGGCAGAAGCTACAAAGGCCCCAGATTGCTTGTCGTGAGTTGAAGCGATGATGCGAGGGTATTTTTTTGGTCTGAGTGTGATCGAGGGATCGTCTGTTGTACGTCTTAATTTGATTCTGTCTTGGATATACATTTCCATCCTGATCGACTGATGACTTTACGAGCTGCTTTGACTCACTCTCACTGCAGATCTAAGTCCTGGGTCCGCCGTCATGGTGTGAGGCGGATAAGCGTCATTGTCGTGACTTGATCTCAGATTGGACATGGCATTCATCCTCAATGCTACGTCATTCCTTACCAGTGCGTCCTTTCCCCAACATTGACCCCAAAATTATCAATTTAATGTTTGTGCGGGGAATTGATGGATTCATTTGTGGGGCCTTTGGTGACAGGCTTTCAGTTCCGTTCACGCTTGAATTGGGTGAGAACCTTTTTTTTATGCGATCTGTGAGAGAGTCTCGGAGCTCGGCACCCCACTCACCCCTGGCAACCCTCACGAAAGTCATCTCTGGCAGATAACCATACTGCTTGAGCGCAGACTCCGGTCATACTGATGCCACTCGGTCGGGAGGGCCATTAGTTGCATAGGTTCCGATTCCAGCATTTGTTCTTGTGGATTCGCTGACCATCTCGTGTCGTCAGGTCAGGTGTATGGCACTAGGGAAGTGCGTTTGACAGAGTCAGCCCATGAGCAGATCTCACTCACTAGCTCTTCCTGTTTTTCGTACAGGTTGGCTTTCAGTTTAGTGTAACATGCTCATCTCACTAAAATCTGCGATTGTATCCACAGAGATAATTTCCTTTACTTCAATGTGATGTGCAACGACAGCGAGAGGAGCTCGTGAACAGTGGTGGAGGCTCAAATTTAGTCAAGCGGCGGGTAAGCTACTTGCAATTGTAGGTCGAAACGGTCAACTTATATACTATATGGTACAAAGAATGTGAGAATAAAAGAAAGGGAACGGTGTGATCGGTTCTATCGTCAGTGGGTATAGCCAACAATTTCCTTACAGTCCCTCACGCTCGTTGACGGTCTCCTTGTCATCACAGAAAATGTCGGAATAGTATTCGTCGATAGCCGTCTTGAAGTTCCTGACCTTAGGATGTACTTGATCACAACGATGCTCTCATTTGGCTATTTTCCCCTTGGTCCCGAGAATGGGAGGTTTGCAGAGTGGTTCATGCTGACCGTGCCGTCAACAACACTACTCTTGCTGACCTCCTTTCTCTTCAACTGAGGCTCCGTACTCAGGTTGTACTCGTCGTTGTTGCAAGGATGGCTGTAAGATGTGATGGAAATCGGCTTGATATCCACATTCACAAGGAACTCACCAACGATAGACTTAATGAAGACTTCCCATGTTCCGTGAGCTCAATAACACCCAGTACAAAAGTGTTCTGTGGTGCAGCTTGCCCGCGAGGATGGAAGCAGTGGCAAATGGCTCGAGGGAGACACTTTGGAGCGTGAGGAGTGGACGGACGCAAGCAAGCTGTCAGCCATATCGTTCACACCAGGCATGATGTCACTGTACCGCTCTGTACTGGCAGCAGCTGGCTCTCAGCTTTGAAGTGGCAGATATCAGTATAAATGTGCCTGTTTGTCTCAGCCCAGGAACGACGTTGCGGGGCGAGCTTCTTGGTTAGCAGCGATGAAGTCGATGTAGTAAATTGAAGGGAGAGGCGAACCGAGGAGAGCTATGTGAGGCTTCACTTGACGTTGGAGGTCATAGTCGACTACACGAGCACGTTCCATGACCTTGTCCACGGCCACACTCGATGTCCCATCCCCCAAGGACAAGATCGTTGGGGTGGACCATCGGGAGTACGTTACAGAGGGGAACATGAATTTCCTCACCAGTCCCAGGATCGGAACCAATGCAAACGGTAGAGGCGCACAAAGCAGACCCAATGTAGTTGGGCTATCGAATGCCATCCATGGTATGCCATGAGATCTAGTGCTTGTTAGCAAGGATAGTAGCGCAGAGCGCAGAGCCATTGTTAGCACCCATCCCGATCATCATAAGTCTGAAAAGGTTCAAAAGTAAATGCCACCTGCCGAGAGACGCCATGCACGTACCCAGTTTTCCTGGCCTTGTGGGTGGTCTGAAACTCAAACGACTTGATGGTGGGTCGTCCGAGACGACGACATCAGCACCGCGGTGCGAGTACTTGGTATTAATATGCTCGTCGGTGTAGGTAGTACTCAGAGTTGACCTTGACGTACTCTGAGCGACGAACAACGATCAGGTGAATTGGAACGATGGACTCGAGCTCAGAGTCAAGGGTGGTGCTGTACCCGGAATATGGCGCATAGGGCTCATGATGGGCTGGAGGAGTAGACGGGCAATATCAATGGACTGTGGAAACATGAGCAATCATTTTCGGTGATTGTAGGTGCTATTGAGCAGGACAAGCCGAAAAACGTATACCGACACGTATTGCCTCTTGTGAGTGCGTACAAACTCTCAAAGTCTTCTGAATAGCTCTCCCATGAACTTGTTTGCATCCTTTACACTCGAGCAACAGACCTGCTAATTGCTATCATGGAAAAGGAAGAAATAATAAGGACATTATTCAGCGCCACTAGAATTCACTGGAGGTCAAGGTGCTCACCTTTCAGAGAACGTGATATGGCCTTAATGGGCTGATGAGCGAATAACATTCAGAGCGTCAGCATCATGAGACCGAACTGACACAATCATCACTATGTACCTTTTCCCATTACCCCCGTGATGATCAGTCTGACCCGACCCAGACACCAGCAATTCATGAAGAGATCGGGGCTGTGGGTAATTGCCCAGGAACAATTGGACATAGGACATTATCATCTCCGCAGTCGGCCGCCCCTCAACAGGCGACCAACAGCATTGAATCAAGTTCCAGTGGGAATCATCGATTGCTCGAGATTCTGGCCGTCCTGGCTTGTGGCCTTTTGACAAACGTAAAATGATGGCTGCATCCCCCTGAATTTCTGACCATGGTTGTTGTCCAGACATTACCTGCAGGAATG
>JBBPQW010000662.1:0-14776 GCA_038092695.1 Boletus rubropictus | reverse complement strand
TTACTCATATTTATACCATATATAGATATACCCGCTACCCGATTACTCATGTAGCTGACTCATTACCTAGACCCAGGGTCAAGGGTTGGTATAGGGTTGGTTATAGGGTATGACGTCACACCAGGGTATAGGGGTATTGTAGAGTATATAGCTAGGTCGCTGATGTATAGTAGAATAGTCTTGAAATCTTCAGCCTAGCTTTATTCTTGACTCCCTGGGATTCGTCCCTTGTAAAGAGGTATGGTTCGGTTGCCGCGCTTGTTCTTTTGTGTGGCCTAGAAGTGGCCCTGACATCAAGCTCCTTCAGGTTGAGAGGGTACACCTTAGTGACTTTGGGGACAAAGGAGGAGTGGAGGGTGATGGTGTGATCAAATGGGTGAGAGGGTGGGAGTTCACTATGGGTTTGTTCTTCGAAAATGCAGGTAAATTTCTTTGCCCAGTTAGGTAATGTCATCTTTGCCTTTTCCTGTTGCTGGGCGATTTCAGTGGTGATAGTTACCTTTTGTAATAGTTTCAAAGCCTATGGCAAGAAGGGCACTCCAGGGATCTTCTTGGCTTTCCATAGTTTTACCTCGGTATCATAGGTGGGGTCGATGGAGAGGGTCTTGACCAGATATCGCTGGTTGTTGGTAAGGGGGTGATCTCGAGTGGGGGTATAGGCTTCCTTGGTAATAGCGATATATCCATGATTCCAGTCAATGGAAGGGTTAACTGCCTTTAGCCAAGGTGTTCCAAGGATTACTTTGTCCTTTCCAGATGTGATGACCAAAAATTCACATTCTTTGAGGATGTCGTCGATCGTGAGTCTTAAAACAGTTTTATAACAGATGAATCCTTCCTTGTTCAGGGTTTCATTGATGTTCAAGGCTTGAAGGGGTTGGGATAGATGAGTCATGGGCAGGTTGTGTTTCTGGGCAAAGTCTGGGTGAATAAAATCTCCAGTGGCCCCACTGTCAATCAGGGCTTTTGCTTCAATGATTTGGGCTCTGTCAGGTGATAAAGAGATGTTAATGTGCATGGAATTCTTGTCTCTATCAGATACAATTACAGGAGCCAGTTGTATAGGAGAAGAAGACATTGACACTTCCCTTCTCTTCAAAAATCCTCTTTGAAGAGCCTAGCTGTGGCTAAAGGCTCTTGTTCTCCATCTTTGTAACACACCTTGAGTGCACAAAGGATTTCATCTGCATTTACCTTATTCACTTTAAGGTAATGCATATACTTGGCCAGCTCCAAGGGCTGGACTTCTGGGGTAGCGGTGATAGGCATTACAGATGCTGCTTGGGCCTGCTCTGGATTTCTTGGTGGACATGGAGGCAGGGTAGAATTTGAATTGAAGTTGTGATGGGAATGGTTCCAAGTCAAGCAACCCTTCTTGTGGCAAATAAAACACAGACCTTTCCTCATGTGTTCCATGCATTGTACTAGTGTGAGTCATACCGTATTGACGTCCATGGCATTGGGGTTGCAGCCCTGACTGTTAGCTGTGAAGGAGAACCTGCCTTGGCATAACTCCTTAATCCTCTGTTGCTGCCCATGAAACCTACTGGCAGCGAAGATCCATCCCTCCAACATGAGGGGAATTTCTCCCATGGACAAGACCATCATGGCAATTTTCGGGTCAAGTCCTCTGGCAAACTGGTCAATCAGCATGTTCTGATTGACGATCCTTGCTTGCAACATGGCCAGCTGGAATTCCAACATGTAGTTGCAGAATCCATCTTCACTCATCCCCTGTCACAGTCCTCTCATTTTTCTACAAGCACTGGCCTCTAGATCAAACAGGAAGAAGGTTAGCTGGAAATCTTCAACCAATTTGTCAAAGATCTTCTCCCATGCCGGAATCATATCATTGTTAATCTTGGTGTACCAATGCTCTGCAAACACAGCACCCTGACCTTTACCAATCTTATTAATAGTTACCAGAACCCAATCCTTGTGTTCATAAAGGTCCTTGTTCATCGCAAAATAGGCCTTCATGGCCATGATCCATCTGGTGGCATCCTTCCACTCACCAGAGAAGTCATTGGGTAGGCCAGCTTTTAACTCGGTTCTTTGCTCAATGAAAGACATGATACGCTTAGGAGGAGGGGAGGTGGGTGCAGAGGGGAAGAGTTCTTCATCAGAAGGTGGGTCGACAGGAATAGTGGATGGTGGATGCTCTTTTTCTTTGGATGGCAGTGGGGTAGGAGGTTGGGTGAATGAATGAACAGGAATACAGATAGGGCATGGAGCTGGGATGAGCAGCTGGTTGGAAAAAGAAGAGGAAGAGGTTACTCGTCAAGCTGGGGGAGCTGTTGGAGTAGAGGGAGTGACAGTTGCTTTGAGGGTCTTTTCAACACTTTGAAGAAAAGAGGTGACAGGGTTACTGGAGGTGATGGGCTGGGACTGAGAAGTGGGGGATGGGAATCTTGAGGGAGGATGAATGCTGTGCTTTGGGGTTGAAATGTTGGGCAATAAGTTGACTCCTTGATAGAAGAATGGGTTGTTGAAAAGCTAGTTCTTTTGATACACACCTTGTGTAGAATCTAGCCAAGCATCTACTCAAAGGCAAGACAAAGTCCTGAAGAGTAGAGAATATGCACCAAAGAGTCTCATTGACAATCAACCTCATGCCAATAGAGAGTTCATAGCAAGGGTGAATTGCATAGAACTAGCTTGGAGTATACATGAAGAAAGAGGTGCTATTTATACTATGAAGGACCCATGCACAGACCAAGAAATACAATGGAATTCTGAAGAAGAATTCCATAGAAAGGAATCAGTGTCCTAAAGAGATGAAACAAGAACAGGTTATGGAAACATCCAAGAAGTCTAAAAGAAGAACATTCCATCTGAAACAATTAAGGTTATGAGAAAGAAAAGTCAGCCCTAGCTGAAGCACTAGGCTCATTGGGACAATCCAAGGGAAATTAAGTGAAATGAAATGAAATGTCCTCAGCATATTGTCCTACCATAACATGGAGTATACTTGATTTTGATTTATATTGTGTTTGTGTGATTATTAGTGTAGTTCAAATGGTATAGTCAAAGAGTATAGCAAAAATGGATGAAAGTGTAGTGAACAAGTGTACAGAGAGTGTAATAATGAGTGTAATATTGAGTGTAGTGATGAGTGTAGTGAAAAAGTGTAGTGAAAAGTGTAGTAATGAGTATAGTGAAAAGTGTAGTGAGGAGTGTAGTGAAAAGTGTAGTGATGAGTGTAGTGAAAATTGTAGTGAGGAGTGTAGTGAACAAGTGTACAAAGAGTGTAGCAAAAAGTGTGGTGAATGCTACTTTAATGCTTTATGAACTTTGATGACTTTGTCCTATGGGTTTACTTTAATATAGCACCAAAGTTTCTAAAAGCTATGTAAAGTAAATGTAGGATTTGCTAATGCAGGAGGCAAGGCAATCACCAGACAGAATGAGCACATCATGCATTGAAGCACAGATGCAGCAGTGGAGGCAAGGTCATAGGCAAACACCACAACATGGATAGCAAGGGGAGGACAAGGTAACACATCAAAATGCATTAGTTGGAATTAATACAAGGGCTCAAGGGTAACTGGGGACAGTAGACAAAGAATGCAGTTAGCATACCACAATGGACAGTGAGAACCTACCAGAGGAGCTTCAGATCCACCACCACCACTTACCAGCTCATTTGAGCAATCCACACATGAGAACAAGCCCCTGAGCATTGAGCTCAAGGGGAAGAAGAGGGTCCAGATCTGGGATGCATCAAGGTCAATTCAAGGTACAAAAACCATGTGAATCAAGTTAGTATGAATGAAAGACAGGGTGGAAAGGATGGTACAATAAGCAGTGCATGCTGTGACTCAAAACAAGTCAGAATGCAGCTGCTAGCTTGTACAGGAGACAGGTCAGTGCTGACAACATGAAATGCAAACACCATAGCCATAGAAGGCCTATAAAGGCTGCCAACCCACAGCACCATCAAGGAACGCTGAAAATCACAATCTAGAAGAAGATCAGCAGAGTCAAGGAGATGCTGTACATACCAAGGCAAGGCCATTTCAAGGCCATTTCAGATGATCCAGGGTGATTGAAAGCATCATACATAGCATATTGAAGAAGTAGAAAAAGTGAAAAGAGGACGGAAACAAGTGCAATGGCCTTAGTGGCCAGCAGACATGATACTGTGCATCCACTGCATAACCTGCCATATTTGGGCACTGCTTGGACACTGCGCTGACTCTAGCTGTGGCTTTCAGGGCCTGGCCCAGGCTCCACAAAACTTTAGGCCAAGTCCTGAGCCCCACCCAGGCTCCAATGGTGGCTCAGCTTAGCTGGCTCAGGGCTTTCAGGCCAGGCCAGCACAACACTAATTGGAACATGTTTCCAGTTTTTGATACACTTCAGAGTGTACTCTGAGGGTCTTGACACTAGAACTGATGCCATGCTAGTTGTGGAATTGAATATGATGGTAAGAATGGTTGGTGGTGCTGCATTGTTTGTTGGCTGGGCAGAAGAGGAGTGTGCTAGGACAGCTAGGGGGTATTGTGGCATGTTAGCAGCATTTTGGTCCTTGTAGTCCTCCTGGAGCTCAATGCAGTTCTTTCTGTTCTGCTTGTCCTCTTCATGTCTGCCTTCATCAGGAAAACCTCAATTTGCTTAATTGTGTTTGGTATTGACTTATTAGGTCTTAGTTTGTTTTTTTCTCGAGCCAAACACATTTAAGTCACTTAAGTCAACATTAAACAATTAAGGTTTTCCTGATGTTCCTGCTGCCCAGCTCTTTCACATGCATCCCTTCCTGGGTGCAGGGCTTCAATTTCCTGTTTGTCCCATCATCTGTGGAGCTCTGCTATTTGCCTCATGAATTGTATACACAGTCAAGATGAGTTGTTTGTCAAATAATATCATAAATAAAATGTCTGGTGAGGGCTGCAAATATTTTTCCATTTATCAACTGTATACAACTTTCACTACAGCATGTACCTGTGGGAATTGATCATTGATTCGATCTACCCCAAATAGAACTCGCGCACTGACACCAAAGGTCTAGTGCGCCTGTTTTGAACCGGTTTCAGTAGCCCCTACCACTACAAGGCCATCTAGCAAGACGCCTTTGACATTGTTGAGGCCTGCATGCTCGTCGTTGTGCACTTGTCCGCGCCGATTTCCGTGGGGCCCGCATACGGATCCACGCTCGTCAACGGGATCGGCTCTCCCGGGGCATCAAGATCTCCCAACTTGCTACGACGATACACACGGTGCACGAATGCAACGATCACGAGGAGGTTGCACACGATCAACGAGAGTGCCGTCTGTCACCGCGTAACCGCCACGTGAGTCAACCCGATGTAAAACATAAAGAAGAATAAATGTTCAAGTGTGACACGAGCGTGCAACATCATTATGAACGTCGAGGGAAACGAAAACCTCGATTCTTTTTGATGCGCCGAGAAAACAGATGACAGATCGAATATGACTTACCTTGACGTGCGCGATGACGATTGTTCCGTTTGATACCACCGTGAAAAGAATGATGGAATGTAAAATAGTGACCCCGGTAATCGACAGCGACGCAGAGAATACCGAAAATATCATGATTCGTTGTCGGCAGGTAATCTTTGTCTTTCGGAGCAAATAAATAGGCAAAGCGACGAGCGCGGAATCGGAAATCACATCCGCTGGAGAGAGAGTATGAGAAAATAAGCGATCAATGAGATACATCAAGTTGGAATGAAAACGAGGGTGAATGCGGCACTCACTGATGAGTTGAGAGAGTCCGACTGAACCTGCGACCTTACAGTGATGCTTGGCGCATATCTGAATTTTCTGGCCTATCAATGCGGCCCACATGACGACGAATGAACCGCCGACGAGGAACGCGATGCGTCGAAGCCGCGGAGAAGGGTTCGCGACGCGAACGATGGAAGACAGTATGCTTATCCGACAAGCCCTACGGTACAAAAAAGCTCCATGACCACCATGCTTGGCGCGGGATAGAAATCACGTACCAAAGAACACAGGGAAATCCCACCGCCGCCATCCAGTTGGTGGTCTTGTCTATCGGTGGAGTCCCCAGGGCTAGTTTGACAAGAAAGACATCGATCTCAGCAATATCCCGCGTTGGATGAGATTTATTCATCACCTGTCACAGGTACCTCCATCATAGCAGATACAAGACACACCACGTCGGCTGCGAGTGCAACCGCAGCCCAACCATCTTCCCACCAGAAGCGCACCACATACCAGCGATATATCAACCTGAATACCGTGCATACGATCGCAAAAACGTGGAATGAGCCTGCGATGACTGGAAGAGCAAGGAGAAGGCGAGCCAATTGTCTCGTCAGTCTCTCCACGAAAAAAGAAATGAGAGCAAACATCCAAAGTACCACGTACTTTTCAGAGCGGGAGACCAGGGGGAGAGAATCATGGCGCTATGTGGGTGTAGGGGAATCCGCGGCAGAGGGATATTGGCTGCTTTAATAGTTGCCTAGAGGCACAGCGATAGCCTCGCTGTAGACTCACATCCGTCAGTTCCCCTGATCACGGCATCCATTGGCATTTACAATTCTTTCCATCAATGGGTCGCACAGTGGTTACGCCTGAATCTGAGGGTTACCACGAGACTGTGGTAACCCTCAGATTCAGGCATAACTACGCTTGGCATCGTATCATATCCCACGTCATGCCAGTACTTTTCATCAAGAACTATACTCTATATTAGTGTTTACATTCCTCGTGTCTCTGTGACACTCACCAAGTGCAGAAGATGGGCCGGGTGATAGCTTCATGTTGGGGCCAGATATTCATACCTTCAAAAGAGCTCTTCTTGTGAGATTTGTTCTTCATCAACCGGAACCCAAGGGTGCCTGCTGGCCCTCACCGTTCTTGGCAATATTTTGAACCCAGCATTTCCCTGGACTAACCTTTTCACTGATTGGCATTCCGCGGCCATGGAGTATAGAGACGCGACCCTGATTGTTATCGGCGATAACAATCAGGGTCGTGGCTCTAGAGCGATGATATACTCCATGGCCGTGGAAGACTAGCAGTACTGCAGTCACGACGGACATCACCCAGCAACTGTAATTCATGATCCTATCCGTTGATTAACGATAATTTATCGCTAATCAACGGATAGGATCATGAATTATAGTTTCTGGATGATGTCCGTCGTGACTGCAGTATTGCTAGTCTGGCCAAAAAGCTCAGTTAGAATTCAACCCATTTGATTCGGTGACCGAATCAAATGGGTTAAATTCTAACTGAGCTTTTTGGCCGTACAACACCGAATTTTGGTGTTGTACGGCGAGCAGAATGACGGCGGTTGCAAAGTGATCAAAGGTGGGTAAGATATTTAGTCTTGCACGTTTTCCCACGGTAACGTCGTGCAAGGCCTGAACAACTTGAGTCATTGTTAAACACAATAAGCCACGGCTCTGTTGTATCTCAATGAAAATAGGATCGTCCGACTCTGTAGAACCAATAAATCATGTGTGAAATTGAGTAAGTGAGTTGTGGGAGAGCTTTGAAAAAGTGGCCAGGGTAGGGCAAGCTCGTGGTCAACGATAGCAGAGTAACGTCACGCAATGTTTTTAGAGATGCAAAATAAGGCCAATTGCGCCGATCTCAGGTTTGGGACGCTGTGTCAGCTGCGAATTTCGGATTCTCTTTCCCGCCCTGAAGTGACCCCAGCTGGAAGATGCTATGGATGACGATCTCCAAGGGACGGACTGAGACTCACTTGTTACTTACACTTGGCCAGCCTGACTGGACAGGTACAGGAATCGGTCACCCTTTGTCACACCGCGGGTTTGTAGGGTATAACCATACCCGTACCCGCCACGGGTACGGTGTTACCCGTGCTATACCCTAGGGCCGATTATGTGGCCGAGCTCCAACGTCTTGATGCCGCCCGAGCAGCGCGTGCTGGAGTCAGTCAGGCCTGCTCTGTGGCTTCTGAGGGGGCTTCTGGCGGCCGTGGTTGATGCAGCTGACACGCTTTGGCTGGATGATGTTGTTCCGGAGGGGCAAGTGAATTGTGAACAAGCAGTTGTTTGCACGTGACTTACAAGCATATCGGTTACATCCAACGACTGAGCAGACTCGTCTTAGGTTACATCAAGTTGGTGATGGCGGCGACGAGGTCAGTTTGCGGGGTCGTGGTACGTTTTACCACCCCAACGAACAGACTCATTGTGTTCCGTGTTCGTGAGTTCCTCCACAACCGTCTAATCCTCTGATCCGAATCCATACGTTCAAGCTCATCGCAGTCAAACTCTTGCGCGACGACACCTGAATACTCTCGCGTCCTCGCCATCTGCCGTACCTCTTCCCAACACAAAGCAGGGGAAACCACCTGTAGTCAACTGGGGTGCCCCTCGGGACATCCTTATTCGAGCCAAAACGGGTACTAGAAAGGCCTTGGCATTCATCATGCCAGCCATCGAGTCACGACTCAACTACGTCGAGCATCGTGCAAAACTCGCTGTCATCAATTCCGAACTCGAAAGCTCTCCTCAGATCGCAAGAAGCGCCAGACCCATGTTCAGACGTAGCTCGACTGGCCCGCTTGTCCTTGTGCCGACAAGGGAGTTGGCAATACAAATTGCGTGCGACGCACAGACGCTTACAATGCACTATAGAGACTTTCAAGTGCATTTGTTGGTCGGTAACGCAGGTAAGACCCGGCAGATAGAAGACTGGATGGAATCATCACGGGATGTTATCATTGCAACCCCTGGACGATTGAGGGATCTCCTGACCAATGAACCGGAATTTCGGCAGGGATTGAAAGGCTGCCCTCTGGTAAGTTTCAAGTTTTTGACTGTGTACCTCTTATCGCCAACAGGCGGCCAGTTGATTCTAGATGAGGCAGATACACTACTTTCCATGGGATTCCGCGACGATATTGATGCCATTGTTTCATTCCTCCCTCCGTCTCCCATCCGCCAAACCTTCCTTTTTAGCGCGACCATGCCGCGCGCTGTTCGGCAACTTGCGTCATGGATTCTGTCCCCAACTCACGCATTCATCGACGCTTCGCTACCAAAGCTCACCGGGCGCTGTGACGAAGAGCTAACGACGCACGAGCACATCGAGCAGCTCTATACGCTGTGCCCCACCTCTTCTGACCAAATGCCGACTCTACTGAAACTGCTGGCGCACGATCAGCTCATACATGGTCCAAGTTCGAAGGTGATCGTGTTTTGTCCAACTGTCCAAATGACGGAATTATTTTCGTTGCTGTTGCGTTCGCTAGCGAAACACATACTACCTGATGACACCACGGAGATCGTGACGATGCATTCGAAAATGAAGCAGTCGGACAGAGGTCGGACCCGGGAGTTGTTTCACAATGCGGGAAAGACTCAAAAAGGATACCCGACTATATTGGTCACCTCAGACATCAGCGCAAGGGGGATGAACTATCCTGCGGTAACGAGGGTGATCCAACTTGGTATCCCAAGCAGGGACACCATGTATATCCACCGGATAAGGAGGATGGCTCGAGGTATCGATTCCTTCCCACGTGAACATGGAAAGGAGGACAACAAACCAAGCATACGTGCGGACTTGCTATTGTTGCCTTGGGAAGCGGGGTACATGAACTGGCAGCTGACCAACCTCCCTATAAAGTCACTCCCCATCTCCACTCTCGATGGCCAACTCGCTTCTCTTTCTCCAAACTCGCCTACCTTGACCACTGAGTTCTTGGAGTCTGTTCTCGCCGAGATACAACGCCGGGTCAACCCCGCTGACATCCGGAGGACCGCTGCCTCTCTTCTGGGATATTACCTACCCCTTGCACCCCCACTACGATTGCAACCGAGTGCCGTTTTAGCGGGGGTGTCTTCCTGGGCCTCCGAATGTTTTAATGTCTTGATACCGGCGATCACAAGATTCCCGAGAAATTTTACGGAGGCGTACGAGCAGAGCACCCAGTTGAAGACGAAAGGTCTATTCGTTGACGGTCTAAGGATTGCTGGCCCTTCGGCACTTGGGAAGGCTAAGTCTAAGAATCGTTCAGTTTGGGAGGGTACGGATATGTGGAGGAAGAAGCCGAAACGGTGGCATTGATGATGAAAGACCTACCATTTGTGTCCGAAACGACCACGCTCACTCTGTTCTTAGGCAATTGTGCGTCACTACCCATCAATCTTTCGCTTCGTATGTACTCAAGTTGCCTCTGATTCACCTCTTCTGTCTCTCAAGATGTTCCTTAACACTGTTTGCCCTACAATACCTTTAATTTGTTCCAAGGGGGATTACGGGATGATCCTAGCAAGGTGTGGCGAGCTATATTGCGGCACAACACCATTGCTTAGGTAGTTATTGGGGACTCATCTCATTAAGTACAAGTAGAAACGAGCCTGTTACCCCTCGTAGCGCACGTCTTTAGTGCTGGGCCTTCCGATTAATCCGACTCAGGCGATGCTCCCCTCGCGGGTGTGACTGCAGTGCTTATGGGACGCTCCCTCATCTGTGCCCTCAATGCTTCTTCGCTCACCATGACACCTTCCGGATGCGGCGGCTTGAAGGACATCAACTGTTCTTCCAATTGTTCCTCGAGCACGGAGGAATCACACGCAGCAGCAATGAACCCAAGGAACGGCGGTGAAGGGTTCAACGGCCGAGAACAGAATTCAGGGTGGGGTTGAAGGGCCACGAAGAACGGGTGGTCCCTGAGCTCGAGAATCTGCATTCGCTCCCCACGCTCGTCTTTTCCCACAAACGTGAGTCCCGACGCCTCGAGTCGGACAACTTCTGCAGGGTTCACCTCGTAACGATGACGGTGTCGTTCCCACACCTTGTCTGCGTTACCATAGAGTTTGCGTGTTTTGGACCACGTGGATCTCGTAGGGTGGAAGCCGTTGGTAGTTGGGTGACCTTCGTCGGTACCGTTCGCGATTGGAGTAGATGGAGATTCGGGGGGAGATGCCTCTGCATCGGTAATATCGGCACAAGGTTGGAAAACCGTCGGGCGTAGACCGAGACGCATGGTTCCTCCCATGTGCGTGCGCGATATTTCAGGCATGAAGATAATGAAAGGGTGAGCGGCATCAGGTTGGAACTCAGCCGACGTCGCGTCTGCATCCTCGAGTCAACGGAAGCCATAAAAAAAGAAATATGACGTGGGAAGGGGGTCGGAGCTCACCGTGCACCCCAAGTACACTCCTCGCCCACTCCAGTACAGCCAATTGGAACCCAAGACAGATACCCAGGAACGGTAACTTCTGTTTGCGGGCCCATTTAATCGCGAGGATCATACCCTCGGTCCCACGCTGTCCAAAACCTCCAGGTACAAGAATACCTCTTGACCCAACCTCAGCGTGACCTCTCAGAAAAGCGGGAGGACATACCCGGCACCCACGATACTGCGCCATGCGTCATGGTATTTAGCAGGGTCCGAAACCTGAGTGGGGGCTTCAAGGTCCGAGGATTCCACCCACTACGCTCCCCGAAATTAGTGTATAGTAATACAAACCGAGAAGCCGGACGAGCCTGAATGACAAGCTCTCGCTTGACGCGAAACGCAGAGTGCTCCAGAGCTTTTACGACAGACATGTATGAATCCTTGAGGTCAGTATATTTCCCAACCAGGACAATCTTGACCTGGTCGAACAATCGTTCTTGGCTGGTGTAGCGATGAGTGAAAGGGCGGTGTCCGTGATACGGGTGACACCAAGACATACCCTTTTATCATGCTTTTCCACATGACGCCAAGAGATGAGCCTCTGGACACCCTCTCCTCCGTAACTTTGAGAGCTGGGAGGTTCAACCGCTTGCGAAGATATTCAACGATTCCCTGAGACTGGAGTAGCAGAGGGACATGATACACAGAGGTCACATCATGCACACCAACTACTTGCTCAGTCGCAACATGACAAAACATGGAAATTTTTTCCTTGGTCGCTGTTTCCAATGACTTGGGTCCCAGCAGTCGACAGGCGATCTTTGATTTTGGGGTTTGATTGGACACGCCAAAACCTCATAGAAACTATGACTCACCAGATCTGGGAGTAATCCAAGCCCTCGCAGAGCATGGACGGTAGTCTGTGTGGGTTTCGTCTTCTGTTCGCCATGCATATCTGGCACAAGCGAAACATGTATGAGGGCAAAGTTATCTTGCCCAACTCGAAACTGGAACTGCCGCATGGCTTCAATGAAGGGAGCAGATTCAATATCCCCAACGGTTCCTCCGAGCTGAGGGTACTTAAGGTAGCTTCATTCAGGAAAAGCGATGGCGCGCACCTCTATGATACAGAGGTCTGGTTCTTCACCAGAATTGTCGACTGGAATTTTCGAGACAGTGTCTATCCAGTCCTGGATGGCATTCGTGACATGGGGTACGATCTATCGAGCGACCCATCAGGCTCTCGTGTGCATTGATTGTAGGCGCAATCCCACCTGGACAGTCTTTCCGAGATATTCACCCCTTCTCTGTACCAGAGATCAACAGCGCACATGAACTACTTGGGCACCACGAACCTCCTTCTCGATCACATCCCGATAAATCTTACCAGTAGTTATGTTGTTGTCTCTCGATAATGTGACGTCCAGATAGCGTTCATAGTTGCCCAAATCCAAATCTACCTCACCACCATCATTCAAAACATATACCTCACCTAGTGAGGATACTCAGGACAACAGACAAAAACGTCATGTGTCACGTTCTCACCGTGCTCGGTGGGGCGCATAGTACCAGCATCTATGTTCATGTATGGATCTATCTTGATGGCTGTGACCTTGAGGCCAGTCATTTTTAAGAGCAGGCCGGTTGAAGAGGCTACGTGGACGACATGAACAGGGATCTATGGGCACGGAAGACGTTCCATCGCACCAATGATGCCCTTGCCAATCCCACTGACCACACCTCCAGAAACGAGGATGAATTTTGTCATTATCGCAAGAGGAAGAAGGGCGACGGGACCAAGTTCATTGTCAACCCGACATTTTTACGCGAAAACAAGTTTTGTTCAAGTAAAAAGCTTAGTCAGCTCCGCGCCACATCACCCTGCTGTATACCGTGCACGTTGTTACTGTAAAATGACCCGTCTAGCTTCATAACACGACTTGTTATTAACGTCACATGGCCATACATCCTTATGGCCAGCGCGGTGACGTTAACAGCATCAGGAAAATGCGGAGAGATCAACCTGCGCTGGCATATCACCGCCTAGGATAGCAACGATCAAATTCTGGGCAGCGTATATTGCCATATGTTTCCGTGTCTCCAGTGTTGCGCTCGCAATGTGTGGAACGATAATGCATCTGTAATTTCGGGGGAATGAGACGAGTGTAGACCATCAAGCATTGCGCTCACTTTGGCTCCCTGACTAACGGATGATCTTTCGGCACGTTCGGTTCACCTTCCACAACATCAAGCCCTGCACCCCAAATCCATTCCTCTCGCAGTGCCTTCGCGAGCGCGTCAGATTCCACCAATGTTCCTCTACTCGCATTCACGAGAACACTGGTCTTCTTCATTTTCCTCAGTAAGTCTTCATTGATAACGTGATAGGTCCCTGAGCCACCCGGTGCGAGAACGATCAGAACATCACTTTCGCGAGCCAGCTCTTCTAGGTCCACCCTCGAAACTGCCTTTAGATTGTACTTGTTTTGCAATTCTGCGTCACGCTGTAGGTCCGGTGGGGAAGAGGGATTCGACGAATATAAGCAATGCGTGATGCCGAATGGCACGAGTCGTGACAAGGTTGCTTGAGCTATTCGACCGAATCCGATGAAACCAACTTTGCGCGTTGAAGAAAGTATTGTCGTGCTTAGCTGTGGTCCACAAAGGCCAAAAGGAGCCCACGGGAAGTTTGGCCACTGTGGAGATCATCAGTATGTCTTGAAAGCATGCTCACTCGAATTCGATCACATACCCCTCCATTTTGCACGAGGGTGTATCCCACCCCACTGTTCCTCCCTGCCATCAGTGCCAGCATCACGGTTAGATCGGCGACTACAAGCACAGTTCAAGGGGGTGCAGTTACATAGGTGGACTTGACCTGCCTGCATCAGTCAAAACGTCAGGGGTATAACCGACCTTGACTCCTCTTTTCGCAGCTGTTTTAAGGTCAATATGCTCTATAAAGTTCACGCGCCAGAGCAGGATAAGGAATCGTGTTATGAAGAAACGACAACCTCACCATAACCAACAGACATTGTCGACACAACTCGGAGAGAAGATCCAGCTATAAACCGCGAGTTCCTTGTCAGAATCAGACCCTTCTGGAGCGGTTATTGTGGATTGACCCTTATCCAAGAGCTCCAAGTCAACCTGGGGACGGAGTTGAGCATGTGCGCAGATCATTCTGCGAACGACATACCTTGTCTGTCAGCATGACGATTATCCCAGTTGCACCGGGGATATTCTCCAAGAGCCATTCTCTATCGCACGCGCGGTCTTCCGGCCAGACTACCAACTTGCCATTGTGTTGGACCAGCCCAATCAAACAACCTGGCAAGGTGTGCAAACGTACCTCCAGTTCGGGTCTACTTTCCAATAGTGGCATTACATCGGGACCAAGGCTGCGGCAGACGACGACCTTGTAACGCAGACTGCTGAGATGGGAACGAGAGGTTAGTGCGCTGCTAGAGAAGGAATGGAAGTGAGTGACCTAGATTGCGCCATCGTTTCTTAGTGATACCATCTATCGAAGTGGCGTGCTGCGGCGATGAACATCAGCAAATCATCCACGGCATTAGCCCGCACTTAACCGCACTTAATCACACTTATGCGGCTTGGCAAGTGGCCTTAGCTAACTTTTACCAAACTTTTATCAAACTTATGCCACTTAAACCAAAA
>JBBPQW010000661.1:0-14776 GCA_038092695.1 Boletus rubropictus | reverse complement strand
TAGGAGCAAGCTGTATTGGAGGAGAAAACATTGACACTTTCCTCTGTTTCAAAAATCCTCTTTATAAACCTTCACTGCACTGAGCAGTTCTTGGTCAGTGTCTTTATAACACGCCTTGAGTGCTCGAAGGATCTCATCACCATTGATCTTGTTAGCCTTCAAGTGATGGACATACTTGGCCAACTTGGAAGATTGGGCTTGCATTTCGGGGGTGGTAGCAACTGGTGCTACTAATGCTGCTTGGGCCTGCTCCAAGTTCCTGGGAGGATGTGGGAGTGGGGTAGAAGTTGAATTATTGTTGGGGCAGGGGTGGTTTTTAGTTGAGCATCCTTTCTTGTGACATATGAAGCACAGACCTTTCCTCATGTGCTCTGCATGTTGTATCAGGGTAAGTTGTACTACATCAACATCCATGGCATTGGGGTCATGGCCCTAACTGTTATTTCCTGCAAAGAAGAACCTGCCTTGGTGTAACTCCTTTATCCTTTGCTGCTGCCCATGGAAGCAGCTAGCAGTGGAGATCCATTCCTCCAATTGTTACGGTATTGCGGTATGCCAAAGATATTTCCTTTGATATTACTTATTTTCCACTTGGTCGCCCTAGTAACCCTTGCTCTTCCACGGTAGCCGAGTTCTCATTTTCGCGCCCTTAGACGCCGCTTCTGATGGGACACCCTTCTGACTTCTTTGGTGTATCCATGGCACCCATTGTCTTATCCCCATTAGGACGCTTTTCCCTTTCTATGGAAGTCCCTCTCTGGATTCCATCGTATTCCCCTTGGTCTGTGCGCAGGCCCTCACTACTATAAGTAGCGCCCTTTCCTGTCATGTAATCCCAAGCTAGTTCTATGCAATTCTACCTTGCTGGAACTCTCCATCTAGTGTGAGGTTGATCACTAGATGAGACCCTTGGCGCGTACTCTTTACTCTATAAGTCTTCGTTCTACTTTAGAGTGAACGCTCAGCTAGCATCTTCGCAAGGCGCGTATCACCAATGTGAGGGGAATTTCTCCCATAGACAAGACCATGGTTGTGTTATAAACCCTTATTTCTTTACCTAACTTTTCACTTTTGCTTTCTCTTTTCAAAGTCCTGTGACCAGTGCATGTGATCATGGGAGCATGCACATGACCCAGGGCTAGACTGGTCTAGACTATGACATTATGCCTCATGGTTTACATGCCTATTTAATCTCCATCACTTCACTTCTATTCTACACTGCCTTCATGAGAACAGTATATACTTGTATAGTAATTCCTCTCATGCACTGCTTGGTCTGTGTGCACTTTTGTACAATATATAAAGGCTCATGCCCATCACTGGTCCCCTAGCTTTGACTACTTGTCAATTTGGGTTAAAACCATTTTGATTGGTGTGCTTCAGCTCTTCTCATCTCTTTTCTATCCTCACCAGTAGCTGGTGTATGCTGCAATGGGTTCAGCTAGTGGTGTGTTCGCAAGAGCATAACACTTTGTCAAAGCTTGATACACTACCCAGGTTCCAGGGTCAAGGGAATGAGAGCTGATATCCACTTGACAGATATATGAGTATCACCTCATAAATAGAACTTTTCGCTGCCCAGAGAATAGGGCCTCGTCCAGGGAGTTTCCTGTTTTCATTTCACTGTTCCCCTGATGCCTTTAGGGGAGTGCCTAGGAAGCACAAGAACTTTGTCATGCTAGTCTATGTAGAAGTTTTTTTGAAGTTGCCCCATTGTGAGTTGATAGTCTGCACTCAGGTTGTGCCAAGTTTGCAAAGGGTGACTAGTAACCTCTCACAGAAGTTGCTAGGCTGAGCCTATACTATTGTGTTAGTCCCCTGTGGCCAGGGAGGTAGAGCATCAATCTATAGCTCTAGAATTAGGTCAATAGCATATATGTAGTTTTTCTTTGGTTAAAGGACAGCCAAAGAAAATTTGTTACCCCTCGTTTCGACACAGACATTATTACCTGCATTCAAAAAAATATTTACTATGTGTTACAGTTTATCTTTTCTTTCTTTTTATTTCTCACTATATGCAAACTGTATAACCACTTAGCCATTTCCACAGGCATGTGCTCATCTCTTCGGACTTCTCGCTTGGCCGATCCCTCAGCTGTGAGCTTCCTTCTTATCTCTTATCTTTTTATTTCTTATCATACAACTATTTTCGGCCAATGGCCATTCCACCTCTTATCATTTATCTTCGGCCTATGGCCATTCTCCCTTGAGTCATACGACCTTTCTATTTCCTTTTACATACTTGGTCCATGCTTAGTTTATACTGGTATATAAACCTCGCCCTGTATACAGTACTCCTCAGACTAGATCTACTTGGATATACTGCTAAATCCTTGCGACTGTCCCTTGACTCGCTCGACCAACTTTCAACTTAGTCCCTATCCCAAATCCTCCATTGCAGTTGGGGGTAGAGCTGTGCAATCACACTCTGAACGATACAAGAGGATTAGCTTCTCAAGTCTACGTTTGTCCCTACCTGGGCCAAGTATAACAAAAGATCTAGTCTCTTCTTTTCTGGCAGCCATCGTTGCTGACCAGATCACCCATTGATAAAGATTTCATCCTTGAAGAACCCCGAGTCCATGCCCAAGAAAGGCAAGACACCCCTCCAAGTCTCACCACTCAAACTCCGACACCCCGACCCTCTTATTCCCAACACCTCGGACTCTGAACCAGATAATGGACGAAGATCAGAGGAAAAACCCCAATCACTCAGCACTAGGCCTGAAGAAAAAACCAAAGGCACTGACAATGGACCTGCTGAGCAAATAGTACTCACACAGTTTGATATGGACATAGGCCCATGCCACAAAGCCGCTACCTCCACAGGATCCGCAGAACAAGATCTCTTGTGGTTGAAGATCTCAATCAAGATGTTGATGATGATGACGAAACCCACTGAACTCAAGATAGGAGCACCAGAGGCTTATGACGGATCATACGAAAAAGCTGAGTCCTTCATTCTTTCAGTCAAAGCTTACCTTTTGATCAACAAGGAGCTTTATGATGATGATGACAAGAGGGTAGCATACACACTCTCTTATATGAAGGAAGGAGTAGCTCTCCAGTGGGCAACCAGATTTAGAGCCGAGTGTCTCAACAAGAAGACCCCATCTTTCGGCACCTTCACATAGTTCGAAAAAGAGTTCAAAGCTTCTTTCGAATATGCCGACACACAAGCAAAAGCGATTGCCAAGATGTCTACACTCACGATGAATGACCAGAAATCGATGTCCCTCAATGAATACATCACAAACTTCTGGACATATGCAGCTAGGAGTAGAATCACCCAAGACACTGTGTTGATTGAATTTTTCTCCCATGGACTGAAACCTGCCTTAATTTGCAGAATTCTAGGGATGGATACACTGCCATCATATATTGATGAGTGGTACGAAAAGGCACTGTACTTCCAGGCTGCCTACAAACGATTGACTGCCTTTATGGCACGAACCTCAACCAATCTCAAGGGTCGACCGACACCGACATACACCCCCTGACAAAACTGAGACCCCGACGCAATGGATATTGACAGAATTGAACTCTCTAAGAAGGAGAGAGATGAACACATTAGAAACAGCAAATGCTTTGGCTGCCATGAACATGGGCACGTATACTGCGATTGCCCTGATAAGAAGATGACCAAGACTCGCCCTTCGACCCAGAAGAAGAAGAAGGATACAGTAAAAGCTGTGAGGCGAGCTGCGAAGAAAGAAGAGTCCTCAGACTCTGGAGATAAAGTGGATGCCGAAGAAAGCGACAACGAAGAGGCTATACAAATAGCCTGCATCTCCATGAAATGAAAGGGTTTTTAGATGGGAGGACTTCATCAACACGAGTACCTCCCCAACTCTCTTGCTCCCCTGTACTTATAGCCAATCGAAATAAACATGGACTGCAAGTTCCCATCCAGTTTATGGCTACAGGAAAGAGCGAGAAAGATGTTGACACTAAGGCCCTAATTGACTGTGGAGTAGAGATCTCCTGCCTCAACTGGAGCTTTGCGAAACGACACTGACTTCCCATTGAAAAGCTGTCCACCCCTCTGAAGGTTATGAATGTCAACTACACCAAGAACAAACACAGTGAGATCTGATACAAGATGACACTTTATTTCCGAACCGGATCCATTATCACGAAAGCATAGTTCCATGTGATGAACTGTGGATGACAAACAACAATATTGGGAATGCCATGGCTTCGATTGATCAACCCAATGATCAACTGGACGAAAAGGACCCTTGATATCCCTGATTCCCACAACCTATCCTCCGAATTCTATCAAACGACCTCATCCTTTCAGACTCAGCCACGATGATACATCCACTCGGTTAAAGCTTCCGAGTTTAAAGTCAAAAAGCTATCAATGACCACTATGATCCCTACAAAAGGATCAAAGCACACAGCCAGACATGATTTGTATGCTGCCAAACTGATGACCATCCCGGCACTCAACAAGGGATTGATTGACATGAAGATCACTGTACGTCTCCCCGAAGGAACCTACAGCCAGATTGCCCCATGAAGCGGGCTTGCTGCCAAGCATGGAATACAAACCAGTGCTGGCGTGATCGACCCTGACTACAGAGAACCCCTGAAAGTCCTTCTGTTCAACCACTTGAAGAACGACCTGGAGATTAACGCTGGAGATCAAGTAGCTCAACTTGTGCTTGAAAAGATTGACACCTCCCCTACCAATGAAACCGATGACCTTGATGAAACCAAATGAGGTGACCAAGGTTTTGGATCTTCTGACTTACCAACAACGAAGGTCCTTAACTTTTGCAGTATAATGACCCCTGACTGGATGATTAAAAGGATGAGACGATGGGCAGACAGGGAACGAAAGGTGTTATGGAAAGTCCAGCAACTTCCCTGACCCCAATGAATGTGGTGGCTCCATGCTTATACAACAGCCACAAAACTAGCTGAAGAAGCTGAGAAAAAGAAACCGAAACCAACTCTCCTGCAGGAATACGAGGAGTTTAGAATGATTTTTGAAAAGGAGGCTACCGACCACATCCCTCCATCACGACCTTACGACCACCTGATAAATCTTGATGACACCTTTGTACTGAAAGTAGCAAAGGTCTATCCACTATCCCCTGACGAATGACAGGCCACAGAAGCCTTTATAGAAGAAAACTTACGAACCAGAAAGATACGGCCTTCGAAATCACCCCAGGCCTCCCCATTCTTTTTTGTCAAAAAGAAAGATGGCAGCTTATGCCCCTGCCAAGACTATAGATATGTTAACAAACATACGATCAAGGATGCCTACTCTCTCCCGCTCATCTCCGACCTCATTGACAAGCTGAAGGACACGAACGTGTACATGAAATTCGATGTATGATGGGGCTACAACAATATTCAAATCAAGGATGGAGACCAATGGAAAGCCACTTTCATTACACACAAAGGGCTTTATGAACCAACGGTTATGTTCTTTGGACTCTCAAACTCACCCCCCACATTTCAAAGATTTATGAATGACTCTTTCAGAGACATGATAGCAGAAGGATGGCTAGTGATTTACATGGACGACCTGCTAATCTTCTCAGGTGATATAAAGACCCATGAAGAATGAACATGACACATCTTAGCACGTATAAAGGAACTCAACCTCTGCCTCAAGCTCAAGAAATGCCATTTCAACTGTTCTGAAGTTGAATATCTCGGCATGATCATAAAGCAAGAGCACATCGCGATGGACCCCATCAAGATAAAGGGGATCAAAAACTGGCCGACACCAATGAAAGTCAAGGATGTCCGATCATTTTTGGGATTTGCTAACTTCTACAGATGATTTGTACCCCATTACTCTGACATCGCCAGACCCCTCCTTGACCTGATGAAAAAGAACCACCCTGGGGAGTGGACAACACGACACGATGACATCTTCAAAAGGCTCAAAACAATTTTTACCAAAGAACTGGTTCTGGCTATGCTGAACCTTGAACGACCCTTCACAATTGCGACAGATGCCTCCAAGTACACCACTGGGGGAATATTATTGCAGACTGATACCAACAGAGAATGGCACCCATGTGCCTATATCTCCCAGACTTTTACTTCCATTGAATGAAATTATGACATCTTTGACAGAGAACTGCTCGCCATCATACGGGCATTGAAAACATGACATCATTACCTCCAAGAAACGCCGCATAAGGTGATGATTTTCACTGACCATAAAAACTTGACATATTTTAGAAAACCACAAAATTTGAACCAATGACAAGCAAGGTGGCTATTAGACCTTGCTAATTACAACTTTCAGATAACATATGTACCTGGAAAATTACTATCTGGCCCTGACACTCTTTCCAGATGACCCAACTTGATTCCCCAGAATGATGATGATAACACGGCTATGACACTCCTTCTCTCCTCAGTCTTTGTGAACCTTGTTGATATCATCCTACAGGACAAGATATGACTCTCGACCCCTGATGATCCAGTTGTCCTCACAGCCCTTCAACAAATGGAGGGAGTCCCATCATTCCTCCGCGACCGACTCTCAGATTGGAAATATGACGCTGGAATCCTTATATACCAGAACCACATCTATATTCCTCCCAACCATCGAAAAGCTGTTATTGAACAGAATCACGACCATGATGCTGCCGGACACCCCAGCTATTTAAAGACGTGACAACTCATTGCCAGGGAATATTGGTGGCCTGGCCTAGCTGCCTTTGTTCAGAAATATGTTGAAAGCTATGCTATTTGCCAGCAGAACAAGGCCAACACTCATCCTACCATGGCTCCCCTGACTCCAATTCCCTCTCACGCGTCATGACCCTTTCAGCAGGTATCATGTGACTTGATAACCGACCTCCCCCGATCTGACAACTTTGACTCACTTCTGGTCATGGTAGACCATGGGCTTATAAAGGGGGTAATTCTTTGCCCTACGAAGAAGATGATAGACTCAGCTGGCATTGCCACGCTGTTTTACGAAAAGGTCTACACTCATTTTGGCCTTTACGATAAGATCATCTCTGACTGAGGCCCACAGTTCACCTCTGCATTTGCAAAAGAACTTGGATGATTACTCGGATACAACCTCGCCTTATCCACAGCATACCATCTCCAGACAGATGGAGAAATGGAATGAGTCAACCAGAAGATTGAGATGTACCTGCACATTTACTGCAGATTGAACCCTACCTTGTGGGCTGAAAAGATTCCCATGGCAGAATTCGCGCATAACCACTGACCTCATTCTACGACCGGCCAATCTCCCTTCTTCTTGATGATGGGTTATGAACCCCGTTCCCTTCCCACAGTCATCTCCAACACGAATCTCCCCATAGTCGAAAACCGCCTAAAACGACTTTCCACAGCTCGGGACGAAGCCCTTGCTGCTCACGAACTAGCACAGATGACAATGAAATGAAGAAACTGACACTCGTTCATGCCCTTCACCAAAGGGGACAAAGTTTGGCTAGAAGTGCGCAATCTAAAGCACCACATTGAAAACCCGAAGTTTGCGGCGAAACAAGAAGGACCCTTTACAATAACCAAGGTACTATCTCCAATCACCTACTGACTTCAACTTCTGGAATCTTGGAAGATCCACCCCGTCTTCCACGCCTCTCTCTTATCACCCTATCACGAGAATGACGTACACAGGCCAAACTTCAAGAAGCTGCCTCCGGAACTAATAGAAGGGGAAGAAGAATATGAAATAGAAGCGATCCTTAGTCACAAAGGATCCCCGACCCGTCAGAAATTCCTTATCAAATGGAAAGAATACCCATCGGCTGATAATTCATGGAAACTGGAAAGTTCCTTAGATAATGCTGCTAGATTGCTGAAAGCCTATAAAAAGGCACACCCACAGTTGTTCCCTCAACCCACTCTTGAACCAAGACTATCATTGCTCATGAAATGAACACCACCCTCGAACACCAATTCACCCATGTCCTCAAGGATCCCATGACAGAACCTGGCCTCCACACCATGACCGTCGCTCTCTTGGACCCCACTTATGCTCTCGCCCTTTCTCATTCATTAGACACAAATTCACTCTTAGATGTTTTTTATAGATCTTTCTTAGCTAACTGACATATCACCCTCTGCCTCGACCATATCATGGTCCGATTACCCAGACCCCACAATGCTTTGCAAAGAGAACTCATGGTGACATGTAGGACCGCCCTTCAGATGGCACAACATGCTAGAGACAAGCTTGAGGACCAGTTATTAATCGGAATGGACCAGTGCCACATGGAAGATGTCCTCGTGGACCTCTCCACTCACCATGCCCACGATGCCCCACCATTCATCTGAACGTCCTCTCCTCCACCACTACCTCTCCCACCTCGTTGTGACCCATCACCCTCTCTGGCTGCCTATGTATCCATTTCCCATGGAAAAATCACCCCTGAAGACACCACCACTTCCATCCTTACTGAAGAAGAAGCTGCAGTGCTTGACCACCTCGAATGCCAATCTATTGAAGAGGATCAACAATGAGCAATTGCATTAGCCCCCTTACCACCATCCGACCCTTGCTTCCCTGAAGCATGTTTTGTTTGTTGACGACTTGGCCATGTGTGCATAAATTGCTCCCTCTATCAATGTCCTCTGTGTCTTTGTTGGCAGCCCGGTCACATCCAAGCAGCTTGCCCTCTTCGACAACGAGGAAATTCATCTTTGTCTGGCTCGTCTTCCCATTCTTCTCAATCCTCTTTCCGCAGACATTTTCCCCCTCCTTACTGGCCTCACACTCTCATCTCTGACAATTCTGACCCTGGTGACGATGTCATTGATGATGTTGGATATGCTAACATCACTGGGTCCCTGGCTGGAGGATACATTGATTTATGAAAGGTTGGGTAACCTTTCCCTTAGATGGAGGATAATGTTACGGTTTATCTTTTCTTTCTTTTTATTTCTCACTATATGCGAACTGTATAACCACATAGCCATTCCCATGGGCACATGCTCATCCCTTCGGACTTCTTGCTTGGCTGATCCCTCAACTGTGAGCTTCCTTCTTATCTCTTATCTTTTTATCTCTTATCTTTTTATCTCTTATTGTATGACTATTTTCAGCCAATGGCCATTCCACCTCTTATCATTTATCTTCAGCCTATGGCCATTCTTCCTCAAGTTATATGACCTTTCTATTTCCTTTTACATACTTGGTCCGTGCTCGGTTTATACTGGTATATAAACCTCGCCCTGTATACAGTACTCCTTAGACTAGATCTACTTGGATATACTGCTAAATCCTCGCAACTGTCCCTCGACTCGCTCAACTGACTTTCGACTTAGTCCCTATCCCAAATACTCCATTGCAGTTGGGGGTAGAGCTGTGCAATCACACTCTGAACGATACAAGAGGATCAGCTTCTCAAGTCTACATTTGTTCCTACCCGGGCCAAGCATAACACTATGCCCCTTTGTTTGCCAAATCTCCAGAGCACACTTGGAAGATAGTATGTAGTAAGGACTAGGACTCAGAGTGGAGCCTCTTGAAGATCTTTTCTCCCGATTACATCTTTCCCCTTCCTCCACCTGCAATCCCAAAAGAATGGCCTTTGAGGCCAATGATTTGAAAGAGCTGCTTGCAACTTTCTTGCAAGACTGACAAAATGAAAGTGCTTTCATTACTAAGAAGATTGCCAACCCAGGAGATTGGGAAGATGAGTGGTCCAAGTTTAGGAACTGGATTGCTGCAATTAAGGTCTGGGTCTCACTGCAAAAGTGGGACTCAAATAAGTTGAGGACTATGGCTGTCCTCTCCCACATGAAGGGTAAAGTGGATGCCTATAAAAGACTCCAGCTGGAGGAGTACTATGGAGAAGAAGAGGAGGTTGACCAGCAAGGTAACCACTAGGGAGATAATACCTGGCCTAACTGGCAATTCCTCCTTGCCGACATCCATGAGCACTTTCAGATCAATGTGCTCACACATGAGAGTTTGAGAACTCTTCAAAACCTCAAGCAGAACAATATCCCAGTCGACATGTTCTTGCAAAGGTTTGATATTCTGTCGAGAAAGAGGCCAATGTGGAGAAGAATCATGCAATAAATCACCTCAAGATGGGAGTGGACCCCCATATTTACTTACAGGTCCATATGAATTCGCTAGCAGAAGAAGACCAGCTCCAAACCTTGATGGCTGCCTACAGAAGGGTAGTGTTACACTTGGACCAGGTAGGAATGAGTGTAGACTTGAGAAGCTAATCCTCCATATCATTCTGAGTATAATTGCACAGCTCAACCCCCAACTGCAATGGAGGATTTGGGATTTGGGACTAAGTCGAGAGATGATCAAGTGAGTTGAAGGTTAGTCACAAGGATTTAGCAGTATATCCAAGTAGATCTAGTCTAAGGAGTACTGTGTATATGGCAAGGTTTATATACCCATATAAACCAAGCACGGACCAAGTATAAAAAGGAAATAAGAAAGTCATATGACCTGAGAGAGAATGGCCATAGGCCAAAGATAAATGATAAGAGGTAGAATAGCCATTGGCCAAAGATAGTCATATAATAAGAGATAAAAGATAAAAAAGGGAAGTTCATAGCCAAAGCATCAGCTGAACAAGAAGTCTGAAGAGGTAAGCACATGCCCATGGGAATGGCTAAGTGGTTATACAGTTCATATATAGCAAGAAATAAAAAAAAGGGAAAGAGAAAAGAATGAACTGTAACATTACCCTCCACCTAGGGGAAAGGTTACCCAACCTTTTACAAATCAATGTATCCTCCTCCTACCAGGGATCCTGTGATGTTAGAATAACTGACATCATCAATGACATTATCACCAGGGTTGGAGTTATCAGAGATTGGAGTATGGGGTCAGTAGTAGGGAGGACATCTATGATGGAAAGAGCAGGAAGACTGGGATGAACTGCCAGAGGAGTTGGAATTTCCTCATTGTTGAAGAGGGCAAGCAGCTTGAATATGTCCAGGTTGCCAGCGAAGACAAGTGGGGCATTGATAGATAGAGCAATTGACATGAATGTGGCCCAGTCATCAACAGATGAAGCATGCTTTGGGAAAGTGAGGGTCAGAGGGTGGTAACAGTGCTAATGCAATTGCTTGTTATCAGTCTTCTTCAATGGACTGGTGTTCTAACTGGTCAAGCACTAGGGCTTCTTCTTTGATAAGGACTGGAGTGATGGCATCGTCAGGGGTGTATCATCCATGTGAAATTGGGATGGTGTTAGTGGGGAATGGAGATGGATCTCTGCATGGTGGAATAGGAACTGGATTAGGAGATGAGGTGCGATTAAATGGGGGGCTTATATGGGAGCAGTGTTTGAATAGGTCCTTAAGCACATCTTCCATTCTAAGCTGGTCCATTCCAATAAGGAGCTGGTCCTTGATCTCATCATGCATGTGTTGAGCCATCTGGAGTGCCATCTTGCACATGTACACCTGCTCTTTCTGTAGGTTATTGTGAGGTTTGGGTAGGTGCATGATAACATGTTTGAAGCAGAGAGTGATATATTGGTTTGCTAAAAAGGATCTGTAGAAAAAATCTAAGGGTGAATTGGTATCTAAAGAATGAGAGAGGGAAAGGGCATAGGAAGGATCTAAGAGAGGGATCATCATGGCCTGAAGGCCAGCTTCAGTCATAGGATTCTTGAGACAGCGGGTATATTGGTGTTCCAGGATAGTGTTCATTTTCTTGGTGGTGGTTGTGGTTCAAGGAGTGGGTCTATGGAAATGACTGTGGGTGTGCCTTTTTATAGGCCTTTAGCAATCTAGGGGCATTATCTAAGGAACGTTCTGGTTCCCATGAGTTATCAGCCAATAGGTATCCTTTCCATTTGATAAGGAATTTCCAATGGGTTGAGGATCCTTTATGACTTAGAATCACTTCTATTTCATATTCTTCTTCCCCTTCTATAAGTTCCAGTGGTGGCTTTCTGAAATTCAGCCCATGTATGTTGTTTTTGTGATAGGGCGACAAGAGAGAGGCATGGAAGATGGGATGAATCTTCTAGGATTTCAGAAGTCGAAGTTAATAAGTGATCAGAGACAGAACCTTGGTTATCATAAAAGATCCTTCATGTTTCACAACAAACTTCAGGTTTTCTATGTGGCACTTCAGATTGCGCACTTCTAGCCAAACTTTGTCCCCTTTGATGAAGGGCATAAATAAATATCAGTTTTTTCACTTCATCATCATTTGTGCTAGTTTGTGGGCAGCAAGGGCTTCATTCCAAGCTGTGGAGAGTTGTTTCAAGCAGTCTTTGACTGTGGGGAGGTTCATGTCAGAAATGACCATGGGAAGAGAATAGGATTCATAGCCCATCATGCAAAAGAATGGGAACTGACCAGTCATAGAGTAGGATTGGTGGTTATGCGTGAATTCTGCCATGGGAATCTTCTCAGCCCACAAGATGGGGTTTGATCCATAGTAGATCTGCAGGTACATCTCTATTTCCTGGTTGACTCTTTCCATTTCTCCATCCATCTGAGGGTAATATGCCATTGATAAGGCAAGGTCGTATTTGAGGAGTCGTCCTAGTTCTTTTGCAAAGGTGGAGGTGAACTGTGGGCCTCAGTTGGAGATTATTTTATTGTAAAGGCCAAAATGAGTGTAGACCTTCTCATAAAACAGCATGGCAATGCCAGCTGAATCTATCATTTTCTTCATAGGGCAAAGAATTACCCCCTTCATAAGCCCATGGTCTACCACAACCAGAAGTGAGTCAAAATCGTCGGATCAGGGAAGGTCAGTTATCAAGTCACATGACACCTGCTGAAAGGGTCATGATATGTGAGAGGGGATTGGAGTTAGGGGAGCCATGGTAGGATGGGTGTTGGCCTTGTTCTGCTGGCAAATTGTGCAGCCTTCAATGTATTTCCAAACATAAGCAGTCAGGCCAGGCCACCAATATTCTCTGGCAACGAGTTGTCACATTTTCAAGTAGCCAGGATGTCTGGTGGCATCATGGTTGTGATTCTGCTCAACAACAGCTTTTCAGTGGTCGGAAGGAATATAGACCCAGTTTTGATAAGTAAGAATACCAGCATCATATTTCCAATTTGAGAGTTGGTCTTGGAGGAATGATGAAATGCCCTCCATTCATCAAAGAGCCATAAGGACAACTGGGTTGTCAGGGGTTGAGAGACAAATCTTGTCTTTTAAAGCTATATCAATTAAGTTCACAAAGACCAATGGGGGAAGAAGTGTCATTGCCATGTTGTCATCATCATTTGGGGGAATCAGGTTAGGTCATTGTGAGAGAGCATCAGGGCTGGATAGGAGTTTTCTGGGTACATGTGTTATCTGGAAATCATAATCAGCGAGGTCCAATAACCATCTCACTTGTCATCAGTTCAAGTTTTGTGGTTTTCTAAAATATGTTAGGTTTTTGTGGTCAGTAAAGATCGTTACTTTATGTGGTGTTCCTTGAAGGTAATGATGCCAAGTCTTTAATGCCCATATGACGGCAAGCAATTCCCTATTAAAAATGTCATAGTTTCTTTCAGCAGAAGTGAAAGTCTGGAAGATATAGGTGCATGGGTGCCATTCTTTGTTGGTATCAGTCTGCAGTAATATCCCCCCAGTGGCATACTTGGAGGCGTCAGTTGCTATTGCAAAAGGTTATTCAAGGTTTGGCATTGCCAAAACTGGTTCTTTTGTAAAGATTATCTTCAGCCTTTTAAAGGCATCTTCATGTCATGTCGTTCACTCCCATGGGTGGTTTTTCTTCATTAGGTCAAGGAGGGGTCTGGCAATGTCAGAGTAATGGGGTACAAATCATCTGTAGAAATTAGCAAACCCCAAGAATGAGTGGACATCTTTGACTTTTGTTGGTGTCGGCCAGTTTTCAATCCCTTTCACCTTGATGGGGTCCATTGCGACATGCCCTTGCTTTATAATCATGCCAAGATACTCAACTTCTGAACAGTTGAAATGGCATTTCTCAAGCTTGAGGCAGAGGTCGAGTTCTTTTATGCATGCTAGCACGTGTTGTGTTCATTTTTTGTGAGTCTTTATATCACCTGAGAAGATTAGCAGGTCATCCATATAAATCATGAGCCAACCCTCTGCTATCATGTCTCTGAAGGAGTCATTTATAAATCTCTGAAACGTGGGGGGTGAGTTCGAAAGTCCAAAAAACATAACTATTGGTTCATAAAGCCCCTTGTGAGTAATGAAGGTGGCTTTCCATTGGTCTCCATCCTTGATTCAGATGTTGTTATATCCCCAGCATATGTCGAACTTTGTGTAAACATTCATGTTCTTCAGTTTATCAATTAGGTCAGATATAAGTGGGAGGGGGTAGGCATTTTTGATCGTGTGTTTGTTTACATATCTATAGTCTTGGCAGGGTCATAAGCTGCCATCTTTCTTCTTGACAAAACAGAATGGGGAGGCCTGCAGTGACTTCAAAGGGCATATCTTTCTAGTTCATAGGTTTTTTTCAAGAAAGGATTTTGTGGCCTGTTATTCATTAGGGGATAGCAGGTATACCTTTGCTACCTTCAGGATAAAAGAGTCATCAAGGTTTATTGGGTGGTCATAAGGTTGTGAAGGAGGGACATGATCCATAGCCTCCTTTTCAAAAATCATTCTAAACTCCTTGTATTCTTTTGGGAGTGTCAGTTTTGGTTTCGTCTTTTCAGCTTCTTCAGCAAGTTTGATGGCTGTTGTATATGCATGGAGCCACCATGTTTGTCAGGGTCGGGGAAGTCACTGGACTTTCCAAAGTATCTTCCATAGCCAATCTGTGTGCTTCCTTATCTTTTTGATCATCTGGTCAGGTGTCATAATTCTGCAAAAGCTAAGGAC
>JBBPQW010000660.1:0-14825 GCA_038092695.1 Boletus rubropictus | reverse complement strand
CTATCTTCGGCCAATGGCCATTCCACCTCTTATCACTTATCTTCGGCCTATGGCCATTCTTTCTCAAGTCGTACGATCTTGCTGTTTCCTTTTGCGTACTTGGTCCGTGCTCGGTTTATACTGGTATATAAACCTCGCTGTACATACAGTATTCCCTAGACTAGATCTACTTGGATATACTGCTAAATCCTCGCGACCGACCTTCGACTCGCTCGACCGTCCTTCGACTTAGTCCCTATCCCAAATCCTCCATTGCAGTTGGGGGTTGAGCTGCCGAGCACTCAGAACAATACAAGAGGATTAGCTTCTCAAGTTTACGTTCGTCCCTACCCGGGCCAAGCGTAACACATGCATGCTAGGACGCGTCGTGTTCGTTCTTCGTGCATCTTCATGTCACCTGAGAAGATTAGCAGGTCGTCCATATAAATCACTAGCCATCCTTCCACTATCATATCCCTGAAGGAGTCATTCATAAATCTCTGAAATGTGGGGGGTGAGTTCGAAAGACCAAAGAACATTACGTTCAGCTTGTAAAGCCCCTTATGAGTGATAAAGGCGGCTTTCCATTGGTCTCCATCCTTGATCCTGATGTTGTTGTAGCCCCATCGTATGTCGAACTTCGTGTAAATGTTCGTGTCCTTCAGTTTGTCAATGAGGTTGGAGATAAGTGGGAGGGGGTAGGCGTCTTTGATGGTATGTTCATTCACATATCTATAGTCTTGGCAGGGTCATAAACTGCCATCTTTCTTTTTGACAAAAAAGAATGGTGAGGCCTAAGGGGATTCCGAAGGCCATATCTTTCCAGTTCGGAGGTTTTCTTCAATGAAGGCTTCTGTGGCCTTTCGTTCGTCTGGGGATAGCAGGTATACTTTTGCTACTTTCGGGACAAAAGAGTCATCCAGGTTTATCGGGTGATCATAAGGTCGTGAAGGAGGGATGTGATCAGTAGCCTCCTTTTCAAAAATCGTTCTATACTCCTCATATTCTTTTGGGAGTGTTGGTTTTGGTTTTGTCTTTTTGGCTTCTTTGGCAAGCTTCGTGGCTGTTGTGTATGCACAGAGCCACCGCATTCGTCAGGATCGGGGAAGTTGTTGTACCTTCCAGAGTACCTGTCATTCCCAATCTGCATGCTTCCTCATCCTTTTAATCATCCGTTCTGGGGTCATGATGCCGCAAAAGCTAAGGACCTTCGTAGTGGGTAAGTCTGAAGATCCAAAGCCTTGGTCGCCTTGTTCAGTGTCATCGAGGTCATCGACTTCATTGGGGGGTGAGGTATCAATTTTTTCTAGCATGAGTTGAGCTACTTAGTCTCCAGTATCAATTTTCAGGTCTTTCTTTTCCGTGGTTGAATAGTAGGACTTTCAGGGGTCCTCTGTAGTCGGGGTCGATCACGCCAGCACCTGTTTGAACCATGTGCTTCAAGGCAAGCCCGCTTTGTGGGACAATTCGGCCATAGATTCCTTTGGGGAGACGTACAGCAATCTTTGTGTCAATTAATCCCTTGTCCAGAGCAGGGATGGTTGTTGGTTCGGCGGCATACAAGTCATGTCCAGCTGCATGCTTTGATCCTTTCGTGGGGATCTTAGCATTCATTGATAGCTTTTTGACTTTAAACTCGGAAGCTTTAACTGAGCAGATGTATTGTTGAGGCTTCTGCTGGAGGGATGAGGTCGTCTGGTAGAATTCGGGGGAAAGGTCATGGGAGTCATGAATGTCTAGGATTCCTTTTGTCCAGTCAATCGTTGGGTTGACCGATTGAAGCCAGGGCATTCCCAATATTGTTGTCTGTTGTTCACAATTCATTACGTAGAATTTGGTTTTAGTAATGATGGAATCGGTTTGGAAGTAGAGCATTGTCTGGTACTGGATGTCTCCGTGTCTGTTCTCGGAGGTGTCAACGTTCTATACTTTCAGCAGGTGAGACAGTTTCTCAATTGGGAGTCGGTGTCATTTCGCGAAGCTCCAATCTAGGCAGGAGATCTCCACTCCACAGTCGATGAGGGCTTTGGTTTCAACATCTTTTTCGCTCTTTCCTGTAGCCATAAACTGGATGGGAACTTGAAGTCCATGTTTATTTCAATCAGCTATTAATACAGGGGAGCAAGAAAGTCGGAGAGGCACTTGTGTTGATGAAGTCCTCCCATCTAAAAACCCTTGTTCTTCTTCATAGAGATGCGGGCCATTTGTACAGCCTCTTCGTCGTCGCTTTCTTCAGTGTCCGCTCCATCTCCAGAGTCTGAGGACTTGTCTTTCTTCTCAACTCACCTCGCAGCTTTTACTGAATCCTTCTTCTTCTTCTGAGTCAAAGGGCGAGTCTTGTTTTTCTTCTGTTTGAGGCAATTCCTAAATAGGTGCCCTTGTTCATGGCAGGCAAAACATCTGCTGGTTCAGATATGTTCATCTCGTTCTTTTCATGAGAGTTCGATGCGATCGACATCCATTGTGTTGGGGTCGTGGTTTCATCTGGGGGTGTATGTCGGTGTCGGTCGACCTTTCTGATTGGTCGAGTTTTGGGCCGAAAAGGCTGTTAGTTGTTCATAGGCAGCTTGGAAGTAAAGCGCCTTTTCAAACCACTTGTCGATGTAAGTGGGAGGGGTGTCCAATTCAAGGATTCTGCGCATAAGGGCAGGTTTCAATCCTCTGGAAAAGAATTCGATCAGCGCAGTATCCTGGGTAATTTACTCCTAGCTGTGTATGTCCTGAAGTTCGTGATGTATTCATTGAGGGACATCGGTTTCTTATTGTTCATGGTGAGCATCGCCAGCTTGGCTATGGCTTTTGCCTGGGTATCAGCGCATTCAAAGGAGGCTTTGAACTCTCCCTTGAACTGGCGGAATGTCCCGAAGGATGGGGTCGTCTTGTTAAGGCAGTCTGCTTGGTATCCTTGGTATCAGGTGGTCCATTGGAGAGCAACACTTTCCTTCATATAAGAGAGAGCATATGCTACCCTCTTGTTGTCGTCATCATAGAGCTCCTTGTTGATCAAAAGGTAAGCTTTGATGGAGAGGATGAAGGACTCGGCTTTCTCGTATGATCCATCATAAGCCTCAGGTGCTCCAATCTTAAGCTCGGTGGGTTTCGTTGTTGACATCTTGGTCGAGGTTCTGGTTGCAGCAGCTTTGGGGCTTGGTCTTGCAGTTTGTTCGGGGGGCTGCGAGAGTTTCTTTATTGGCTTTGCAGGTTGTTCTGCTGTGGTTTGGGGTTTTTCCTCCAAGGGTCGTATCAGCGGCCGGGGTTTTTCCTCCGGTATTGTTCATCTGAGTTCTGGTTCTAAGTCCGAGGTGTCGGGGATAAGAGGGTTGGGGTGTCGGAGTTCAAGTGGGGATATGTGTTTCTTGCCCTTGGGTGTGGACTTGGGGTTCTTTGAGAATGAAATCTTTCAGTGGGTAATCTGGTCAGCAACGATGGCTGCCAGTAAAGAAGAGACTAGATCTTTTGTTAAGCTTGGACCAGGTAGGTACGAGCATAGACTTGACTAGCTCAATCCACGTATCGTTCTAAGTGTGCAGAGGCAGCTTAACCCCCAACTGCAATGGAGGGTTTGGGATAGGGACTATGTCAAAGGATCCGAGGGATCGGTCACAAGGATTTAGCAGTATATCCAAGTAGATCTAGTCTAAGGAGTACTGTGTACAGGGCAAGGTTTATATACCAGTATAAACCAAGCATGGACCAAGTTCGTAAAAGGAAAATAAGAGATTGTACAACTTGAGAGTGAATGGCCATTGGCCGAAGATAAATGATAGGAGGGGAAATGGCCATTGGCCAAAAGGAGTCATATGAGATAAAAGATAAGAGATAAGAGACAAGAGAAAGCTTGTAACCAATGAATCGGCTGAGCGAGAAGTCCGAAGGTTAGCACATGCCCATGGGAACGGCTAAGTGGTTATACAGTTCGCATAGAGCAAGAAATAAAGGAAAGAAAAGAATAAACTGTAACAACCACCAATCCAGAGCATGGTGCAATATGGCCATAATGGCCCCATTTAATGGCCACATGAGTCTTCATGGAAATTAAAGCCTGTTCATAGGCAGGGACTGTCACTGCTTCTGCTGCATATAGATCCAATCTATCAGGATCACACCACAACAGTGATGGCCTAAAGCAATGAATTCCAAACATAAGGAAACAGGAACATAATACACTACTAACTACTTATATACTAACTATTGGTGCACACAGACCAGCTTAGGGCTGGTATGGAATATGCTGGAACATTCTAGATAAGATCTAGATAAGTCCTAGTGGCTGTGCGATAAGATAAGATAAGATTAGATAAAAGGAAAAGATAGTATCACCTAGTACAGATAGGAGGAAAGGAAAATGAGAGTCCTGATATTACCCCCTTTTTAAGGCTGTTGCTCCGAAACAGTGGGAATTTCGAATAGGTAAGATGGAAGTTTTATGAGGGAGGCGGCATAAGAATGGATGGTTGGATCAGCAAATAGAGTCATGTCACCTGTACAAAGTGGACAGTCGCATTTGTCGAAGAGGGCTTGGCATATTGTGTCAGGGTTTTCTTTAAAGTATTTTTCTAGTACTTTCTTGGCATTTGTGAGGTGTGCCTTGGGTTCCCATGTACAATCTTCACGTGGATAACCTTTCCATTGTACGAGATATTCTATATTCCCTCAGCATTTGTGGGAGTCAACGATATACTTGACTTCATACTCGTCCATTTGCTTTACAATGACTGGTGGCAGAGGTGTGGATTTGGCTTGAGATGGGTACTTTCCATCCATATAGGGCCAAAGATGGGATTCATGGAAGACAGGATGGATTCCTCGCCATGTCTTTGGGAGTTCTAGTTCATAAGCTGCTGGGCCAACTTTCTTAAGGACTTTGAATGGTCCATAGTGTTTATCCTCAAGTTTCTTGGTAGGTCGGTTGGAGTGGATATGTTTCCCATCGATGAGGACTTTATCTCCTGCCTTGTAGAGTGTAGGGGGTTGTGCCGTTCAGTCATAGTATTTTTTCATGTCGATTGCAGCTTTCTCCAATGTGGCTTTGGCTTGGGCCTGGGATTCCTTCATTTTAGACACAAACTCATGGGCTTCTTCGTTTCTAGTGTTTTTTGAACTGTTGACTGTTATCAAGGGTTGTTGGCCGTAATTCAATAGAAAGGGTGATGATCGAGTTGCACTACTGGTTTTCTGGTTATGTGCAAACTCGGCTAAAGCTAGCCACTCAATCCAATCGTTCTGATGGTGGTTCACATAGAGACGAAGGTACAACTCGACTTCTGAGTTGATCCGTTTGGTCTGACCATCTGTTTGCGGATGGTATGCAGTAGAAGGATTTCCTTCAATATGAAAGAGCTTGTACAGATCAGTCATAAATGCTGACACGAATTGTGGGCCTCAATCTGAGATCACCTTTTTGGAAGTACTGTGGAGCTTGAAAATGTGGTTGTGAAATATGGTGGCAACTCCCTTGGCAGTGATAGTGGAAGAGATCGGGAAGAGGTGTATCATCTTAGAAAACCGATCTACAATTGTCAAGATTGCATCCTTGCCTTGTGACTCTGGCAAAGGACTGATTATATCGATAGAGATGATTTCCCAAGGAGCAAAGGGAATTTTGTTTGGGGTTAGCGGTGTATGGGCAGGGACCGTGTGGTTTTGGCCTTCTGGCAGCAGTCACATCCTTGGACATAGGTCTCAACATCCTTTCTCATAGTGGGCCAGTAATAACGTGTCATAATAAGATCACATGTTTGGTGAGCTCCTGGGTGACCAGCAATTGGATGATCATGGTTTTCCCGGATTATCTGTTCCCTTAGCTCTTTTACCCATGGTATGTAGAGGAGTTTTTTCCATTAAATAAGACCATTTTCTTTCATCCAAGAGGAGTCATTTTTCTCTAATCCCTTGGTTGTATACTTCTTGGCACATTTCTGGTACTGAGTGATCTGTGATTCTATGCTAGACCATGTTTGTGCATAAGTTTCCAATGCCTCGGATGAGAAATAGTTCGCCCATTGTTGCGCTTTGGTTCCTGCAGATGGTTCCATAGACGGATCTGGAGTAAAGAGTTGATCGGGAAGTAAGATCTTTTGCTTGTTGTCAGATTCTACCCCCTTTTCATAATCTGGTCTCCTGGACAGAGGATCTGTGAGGTTTGTCTTGCCAGATCAGTGTTTGATGGTGAAATTGTATTCTTGTATGATTTGCTGCCATCTAGCCTGTCATCATGATAGATTAACTGGCTTCTTAAAATACTCCAGGTTTTTATGCTCTGCTAAGACCTCAAATGGGTTTTTGGTGCCAAGGAGGTATTATCGCCACTCTTTTAACACGTAGATAACCACCAGCATCTTTAAATTTGTGGCATGGTAATTTCTTTCGGCATCATTAAGCGAGTGCAAGATAAATGCTACAGGATGCCAGATTCCTCCTTGGTGCTGCAATAGGACAGCACCAATGCCAATTCCTGATCCGTCTGTTTCTACTCTGAACGGGTCATCATCATTAGGCATGGTGAGTGCTGGTGTGGATGTTAGCATTTCTTTAAGCTTGTCCATTGCAAATTAATGCTCTTTAGTCCACTTATACTCCTTGAGCTCTGATGTGAGCATGTTTAGGGGTTGAGCGATCTGGGTGAAGTTTTTAACGAATCGCTGGTAGAAGTTGAGGAAGCCTAGAAATCCCTGCAACTGTTTGTGTGTTTGGGGAACCGGCCAATCCTTGATCACCTGGACCTTTTTGGGCTCCATCTTGACCTTATCTTGCGAGACAATGATTCCAAAGAATTCCATTTCCTAGACTTCAAAATCGCATTTGTTATAACGTAGGTACAAGTGTTCTCTATGGAGTATCTCTAGGACTTTTCAGACTATTTTCCTATGTTCCTCCAGTGTTTTTGTAAAGATCATGATGTCGTCAATATATACTATGACTACTCCTTGGTCTATTAATTCTTTGAATAGCAAGTTCATCATGGTCTGAAATGTTGCTGGGGAGTTTGTAAGCCTGAAGAACATTACGAGTGGCTCAAAAAGCCCTCAATTGGTGCAGAAGGCAGCCTTCCATTCATCTCCATCAGCCATCCATATGTTGTTGTATCCCCACCTGACATCAAACTTGGTGTAATATCTAGCAGACTTTAACTTGTCCACCAATTCATTTATCAAGGGCAAGGGGTAACAATTTCGGACAGTCACTGCGTTCAACTTTTGGTAGTCCTGTACTGGTCTTAACCAGCCATCTTTCTTCTTGATAAAGAAGAATGCAGAGGCAAAGGGACTTTTGGAAGGTCTAATTCATCCCAACTTAAGGTTTTTCTCGAGAAATGCATCCAACTCCTTTTGTTCACCAGGACCCAGCGGATATGTCTTATAATCAATGACATGTTCACCTGATGTCAACTCTATTGTGTGGTCCCAAGGTTGTCAAGGTGGTAACTCATCAAATGACTCTTTGGCAAATACATCTGCGAAGTCATAAGTATAGGCTGGGGCAGCTTCCTCAAAGGTTTTCTTTTTCTTAGTCGCATACTCCTTAGCAGCAATCTTGGTGGCTGTGTTTCTCAGATACCACTCAAGGTCTAGCTGGAACAATCGTTCGCCTTCAGAGTATTGACTTCAGATTTGTTATTGTTGTCATCTTCGATTTCCTCAAGCTTAGGCATGTGATTGTTTTCACACCTGAACTCTATGTTACCGGTCTTCCAGTCTATCTTTGGATTATGGAGACATAGCCAGTCGAATCCGAGAAATATAGGATAGGCACTTAGATGAGTTACGGCTAGAGCTATTTTTTCTTTGTGATCTAAGATTTTGAGCTTGACTACCGCAAACTCAGTGATACTTCCTGCCTGATTTAGCGAACTGTTAGCAATGTGTACTCGTACAGGGCATGGAAGTTTCATTGTCTGAATGCCTTTTTCCTTGACAAACTTTTCGTCAATGGCTGAACCTGTGCATCCAGAATCAATTAAGGCCTTAACCTCAAGTGCTGTGCCATTGTCTAAGCTGACTTTGGCAGGTACCTCTAGGCTGTCATGAACCTTTTGTCGCTCAGATGCTTTCTTAAATCACGGTTTCTTTTGGAGGTTGTGAAGCACCAAATTAGACTCTTCTTTGGTCATATTCCGAAGGTATGTGAGTAAATCCTTGTTAACCTCAGGTTGTTGTTTGTCATGTATAAAGGATCATAGGTGTTCTAATGCATGCTTTTCATCTTTGCTCTGTGCTTGCTATTTGATTCACCTGATCAACCAGGGATCTACTACATTGAGTCATGAGCGATGGTTGACTCTCTTAATGCCCATGCTTCCAAAACCTTTGTCGTTGCACTCAGTAGTGTCTTTGAAGTGACTTACTTTGACCATTACAGGTCTTTGGATTTTCTCGATGATCAGCTGGGCAACTCGGTCTTTGATGTTGACTTTAAAGTCCTTATCTGAGTGATTAAAGAGAAGGATCTTCACCTCCCCTCTATAGTCTGAGTCGATGACACTGGCTCCGATGGCTATCGAATTCTTGACTACCAGGCCAGAGCATGGTGCAATCCTGCCATAATGGCCCCATTTGATACTTATGTGAGTCTTTGTGGAAATTAAAGCCTTATCACAGGCAGGGACTGTCACTTTTTCTGCAGTGTACAGATCCAATCCAGCTGCACCTGGAGATCCTCACAACAGAAGTGGAATTGTCCAGTCATCATGGACCACTTCCAAGAAACCACTCTCCTTCGCTTTCTCAACTGCTTCCTCTGCAGTGGAGCTAGGGATGTTCGGGTCTCTCTTAAGGATTATTTTAGGTTGATCCTTAACAACCGTTTTTTCCTTTATATGGGGAAATACTGTTCATCCATTGGGAAATTTGACCCATGGAAGTTCCTTGGCCTCTATGATAGGGGTGGTTTTGTCATCTTTCTTTTTAATGGTGCACACAACCATTGTCTTGCCTGAGGGAAACTCCACTCTTGGAATTCCTATGGCGTCATTCACCTCCTTATATTTAGGAGTGAACTTCTTCTCACTTTTTGTCTTGGTGGAGTGGATAACCACCGTTTTGCCCAACTCGTACTCAATGCGAGGTATGCCAATCAGGTCGTCACACTCCTGAATTGACAAGGCACTATATCTATTGGCACTTGTACTAGTTATGACAGGAGTAGTAGCTATTTTACTTGTAGGCTTTTTTGTGTGGTCCCTACATGGCCACGCCTTTCCACACTTTGCACACTCTATTCGGGAACCTTGTCCGTAAGAGGTGGGAGAGGGGATATTCTCCTTTTTAACCTTAGGTGTTCTCAGCACTCTGCGCTCTGCAGCAGGTAGCCTAGCAACCTTTGATTTTTGGAATTGTTGAGGGTACTGCCAATCCCGGGCAGTGGTGATGGACACCAGTGTGTCAAGAGCCCTAGTGACATATGAGGAGACCTCACTGTTGGAATTATCTTTTTCCATGTCAGTTGTCTTGGGAAGTTGTTCATATGTGGTACTAGAGGCAAAGAGATTGGCCATCTCACTCAAAGAAAGCATAGTGGTTGCTGCATAAATGCCTGTTTCTGGTACTGGGGTTTCTGAGGAATAAGGAGAGGCGTATTGTAACACCATTGCAAATGTGTCGGCTGATGAAACAGAATTCTTATCATTGGCTTTGGATGTAGTAATGTTCTCAGACACTATGAAGGTGTTAGAGGAAAGAGGGATGTCCTCATCCTCATCCTCATCCCATGAATCATCGGGAATCGGGGCACAAGCTTCCTTATGAGCACACTTGCGAGTGTGTTGAGAATCGGAGTTTTGGTATCGCAGAACCACTGTGTCCAGGGATGTCTCATCCATGGTAGAGTGTATGTTGTTGGTAACCCTTCAACTGGAGGGGAGGATAATGATAGCAATTGTTGTTTTAGCAGTGGGCTAGACTGCTGAATCAGGGCTAAAAAGGAATAAACCGCAATGTCTGAGCATCAAAGGTCCTTACTAAGGGTGACTTCCAGTGACTCAAGACTGAATGCGATAGGAGAGGGGCACAGTATCCAAGCATCTAGAGTCTTTGTATGACTCCTCTAGGTTAGGATCAAGAGTGGGAATGTAAATGAGGAAAACTTTTTCTTCTTTGCCAGACTCCTCGAAGCTTCTTCTCACCACTTGAGGAGTAGATGGTGTCCACGGAATAGGATTCTTATAGATCAGAACCCAGAAGACTTGGTAGATGGTCTAGCCAGTGTCGTACTACACAATAATGCTATGTAATGCGACTAGTCGTGATGCCAAGGGCTAGTAACGGCAGTGCACGGAAGCACAGTGTCTACACAAGGGTGCACTGTGCAATGGTGGCGATGTGTAACTCAATCAAATAACAGTGATTTACCACTGCTCATCAAGTGAGCAGGCACTAACTGCTGTATGCAATGATTCACATGAGCAAACATTCGAAGTGGAATGATGCTTGGATAGTGGGATTGACTTTGTGCGAAGAGCACTAGGTCGGAAGGTGGCAAGAACAGAAAGGAAAACTTAAGATGGAAAGCCTATCAGCTAGAGAGTACTATCTCCTGTTGAGGAAATGAGGATAGGTAGGTTTGAGGAATTGGGTGTGGGTCTTTTGACAGCACTGGGAGAGGAACTAGCTTGCTCTTGAAGGAAGGTGGCTAGGCGAGGACTAGGGTTAAGGGCATGCTTGAGAGGGTGGCTCAAAGTGAACCGTTGCGCTCTAAGACTTGTGAGTGGGAGCTAAGTGCTCAACCAGATTGGGTGACAAAGTGAAGAAGCAAATGATAAGCTGGTTGCCATGAAAAATGATGAGCAGTAGAGAAAAGGGTATGTTTGGAATTATATCAGGATCACACCACAATAGTGATGGCCTAAAGCAATGAATTCCAAATGTAAGGAAACAGGAACATAATACACTACTGACTACTTATATACTAACTATTGGTGCACACAGACCAGCTTAGGGCTGGTATGGAATATGCTGGAACATTCTAGATAAGATCTAGATAAGTCCTAGTGGCTGTGCGATAAGATAAGATTAGATTAGATAAAAGGAAAAGATAGTATCATCTAGTACAGATAGGAGGAAAGGAAAATGAGAGTCCTGATACAATCCAGCCACATCTGGAGATCCTTGCAATGGAAGTGGAACCATACAGTCACTTTGGACCACTTCAAGGAAACCTTTGGCATTTGCCTTGGCTACCACCTCCTCTGCAGTAGTGCTTGGCAGGCCATTGTCTCTTGCAAGGATTTCCTTAGGCTTATCCTCAACCTTTTTGTCTTTTGTATAAATGACTACTATTTTACCTGAAGGATACTCTATCCTGGGTAGTTTCTTGGCCTCACTGGACTTGGAGGCAGGTTTATTCTTTTTGCATTTCTTTTTAGTGGTGTGAAGAATCACTGTCTTATCAGAGGTGAACTCTATTCTTGAGATTCCCTCTGAGAAGTCACTTGACTCTTCTACTGGCAACACATTGTATCTATTATTTGTGTTGCTACTAGGTACAAATGGAGTCATAGCTACCTCCTTACTTGCAGGCTTTTTCCTATGGTCTTTGCAAGGCCACGTCTTGCCACACATTGCACACTCAATTCTAAAGCCCTTTTCTTTAAAAGAGATAAAAGAGGGGGCCCTCTTTTTCTTGTAACCTCTGGTACTTTGAGGCACTCTGCACTTGCAAGCAGGCAGCCTGTTTTCTTTTGGTTTTGGGAACTATTTTGGTGACAGCCAGTCCTAGGCTGTGGCAGGAGACTTGGGCGAGCTGAAAGCTTGTGTGATATATTGTGACAGATTCCTTATCCCCATCTCACTCTTACTCTTATTGGAGCTCTTGTTGTTTGGTAGTGAACTGCTACTGGTCATGCCTGTCATCTTGGCAATCTTTTCAAAGGGGATACTAGAGGCAAAGAGTGCTGCAATTTCACTTGAAAAGAGCATCATGGTGTGCTTGTAGATTCTGGCCTCTGATACTGGGATTTTCAGGGTGTAGGAAGGCATGGGAAAGGTGCATAATGGTGCCATGGTGAAGGTTTTGGCTAATGAGATGAATTTATTATTGTTAGCATCTGAGAAGAAAGTGCTTACAGGCACTATGTAAGTGTTTGAAAAAAGGAGGATATTCTCATCTTTGTCATCATCCCATGTATCATGGGGAATTGGGGTGCAAGCTTCACAATAAGCACACTTGTGAGTGTGCTTAAAGTTTTGGTTTTGGTATTGCAGAACCACTGCATTGAGAGATGACTCTTCCAAAGTGGAAAAGGAGCTGGTGTTGATCTTCCAGCCAAAAGGGAGGAGGATGATTGCCATTTCTTTTAAGCAGTTGGCAAACTGCTGAGTCAGGGCTGTAGGGAGGGGCATGATACAAGTATCTAAGGTTCTCACAAGTATGACTTCCAAAAACTCTGGATCAAAAGCAGAAGAAGGATAAAAAGAATTTTTTTTGTTCATTATCAGTCTTCTTGAAACTTATTATTACTGCTTGAGGAATAGAGGGCATTCACAGAACACAGTTTTTATAGACTAGAACTGAGAAGACTTGGGAGATGGCTCAAGGCCAGTGTGGTACAAACTCATAATGTGAGTTTTGATGGTGAGTCTATAGCCTGCAGGCTTATAACCAGGGGGACCATGTATAAGTAGCCAGTAGTTAGTGTTGTATTCTTTACATTTGGAATTCAGATCTTTCGGCCCACTTTCAGTTTGAGGTGGTGTCCTGACAATTATGAGCAAGAATGGTAATTTCTTGGTAATGGAGTGAACTGAGGAGTTATGGTGAAATTCTGCAGATGATATCAGTTCTTTCCATCTCATCTGCACTTCATTACAAAAGATATAAAGGTAGGTTTCAACCTCTTGGTTGATGTGTTTGGTTTCTTCATCAGTCTGTGGGTGGTATGCAGAGGAGAGAAGTACATCATATTTGAGGATTTGGGCTAACTCTTGAGTGAATGCTGAGGTGAATTGTGGGCCTCTATCTGAGATAACATGGTCATGTAGACAAAACCTAGTGAAAGCTTTTTCATAAAAGATCTTAGTAACTCCTTTCACACTGATAGTCAAAGTGCAAGGAGTTAAGATTATCCTTTTTATAAGCCCATGGTTGACCACAACCATGAGAGTGTCATAACCCTGGACAGGGGGTAAACCAATGACAAGACTGACTGAGATCTGTTGGAAAGGATGGGTGCAAATGAAAGAAAGAGAGAAGAGAGGGGGAACTATTGGATAAGTGTTGACCTTAGATGCCTGGCAAACTGCACACCTGGAAACAAATCAATGGATGAATGTAGTGAGTCCAGGCCACCAATAGGTGTGAGAGATAAGTTTAGTAGTGTGAAAAATACTGCCATGTTCTCCTGTGGGGGAGTCATGAATGGATTGAATGAGTTCCTGGTAAGCAAAGGAAGGGATGTAGAGGCAACCTTGGAAGTAAAGGTTGCTGTCACAATACACCCAGTCTTCAGGGCAGGAATGACCAAAGTGGGGTTGTGAGGTTTTCATGGCATAGAGGAAAAATTGGATAAGGGGGTCAGAAGTGGTGGAGGTGGTAATCTTTTTGGTGAGGGCAAGGTCAAGGTTCTGAATGAAAACATGGTTGGGAAGGAGAGTGACAGCCTGATTGTTAAAGGGAGTGTCAACACAGTCACAATGAAAGAGGGCATCAGTAGGGCCCATAAAAGTACTGGGGACAGGGAAAAACATCAGATCAAAGTCTTGGAGAAAAAGGTGCTACTGGGCCTGTCAGCAAGAGAGTTTGCATGGGTCATGGAAGTAGGTGAGGTTCTTGTGGTCCATGATAATTATAACAGGGAGGCCAGTTCCCTGAAGGTAGTGTTTCCATTCCTGCAGAGCATGCAAGACAGTGAGGACTTCCTAATTATAAATATTGTAGTTCCATTCTGCCAGAGAAAAGGTTTTTGAGAGATATGTGCATGGGTGATGATCACCATTATTGTTGGTTTGCATCAGCACTGCCCCAGAGGCAGTGAGCAAGGCATCAGTTATGATATAGAACAATTTGCAGAGATCAGGGAGGATGAGGACAGGAGCAGAGGTAAAGGCAGAATAGAGGTGGCAAAAGGTGGTGTCTTGGGCAAAGGACCATTCCCAGGGCTGGTTCTTGTGGGTGAGGGCAAAAAGGGATTAAGTGACAGTGGAGAAGTCCAGGATAAATTTTCAATAGAAGTTGCAAAATCCTAAAAACAAATGAACACCTTTGACATTGGTAGGAGGGACCAGTCCTTGATGGCACATAGCTTTGCAGGGTCAATTTGAGCTTGTTCTTTTCCAACCACCATGCTGAGATATTCAACTTTGTCCTTGTTAAATTCACATTTGGAAAGTTTGAAACAAAGGTGGTGGTTTTGGAGATGTTGGAGGACATGAAGGGTATGCTTATGGTGAGTGGAGAAGTCAGAGGAATAAATGAGAAGATCATCCATGTAAATCAGCAACCATCCTTCAACTATCAGATTGCTAAAAGTGTTATTTATAAATGCTTGGAAAGTAGTGGGAGAGTTACAAAGATCAAAGAACATCACCATGGGTTCAAACAGTCCTTGAGGGGTGATGAAGGAAGCCCTTTATTGGTCACCTTCTTTGATTTGGACATTGTTATACAATGGCTCAAATAAGTTTCCCAATGTTGGGCCATTTTGGAAAGACTTGACATTTGCAAAAGAACCAAAATATATCAGCTCTGACCCTTGCAGGGTCATTAATATCCCTACCTCCAACCCTGAACATGAGCCCTTAGTTATGTGATTTGGTTGCCATGGCACTGAGATATAACATTTTCAAAATGACATGTCATTGGGACACTTATTTGACCATGATGTTATTAGTCATCTTTTGGTAAATAACATAATG
>JBBPQW010000659.1:0-14908 GCA_038092695.1 Boletus rubropictus | reverse complement strand
GTAGCCTTTCATCTTGGCGATGTGGGTTGCTATGTCTTCGCCGTCCGTGTACCGGGTCGTCATGAGAGCAATCATGGTCATAGTCCAGTAGGTCGCAGTGGTACCAGAGTATAGGCGGCGGGCCTCGGCCCATATTTTGGCTGCTGTTGGGAGATGTCCGAGCTGACTTAAGATTTCCTCACTCATGCTTGCCGTGAGGACTGAGCAGACAAAGGCATTTGCCTTGTTCCACCTAATCCGTCGGTTTCGGTCATCTGTCCGGCTGTCCAGTTTGAAGTCTGAGTCGAGGTATACATTGAGGGCGACAGCTTGTAAAGCGCGGGTAACGACAGAGGTTCATGTCGTGTAGTTGGTGGCGGTGAGTCTGGGCCGGAGGCGGAATAGGTGGGTGTATTTTGAGGGGTCGATGGACTGCAATAACGTAAAATGGACATCGTCCCCATCGCTCGTATACTCGTGAAGTAGTTCGGGTGAGTATGGGGTAGCTGATCGCGAGCTTGAGGTATCTTGGGAGCGTGGCATTGCTTGTGTGGTGGAGAGCGTCTCCTGGGCTTGTTGTGGGACCAGTTCAGATGCTAAAGTAGATGGAAACGTGGTGGGGTGACGGCCGGCTGTGCCCCTTGCACCGGTCAGGCGACTACGCGAGCTGCTTCTGGACATTGTGTGATGCAGGCTGGACAGTATGGGTGGTCAATCAAGAGTGCACGGTGGTGCGGATAGAGTCAAGGATGGTCTCGTTGCTCAGATAGGTCTTCCTGCGCTACGCAAGACTTATAACCCGTCAAAGTAGACGGTCTATAGTGAATCCTAGACTAGTCAGTACCTAGAATAAACAGTAACGAGGGTATGCGGCTTACCTCCAGTCGAGTAGATCCAAGACTGGAGGAAAGCAGCGTTTGCGAAGAAACGTCTGAAAAGAGTGTCGGATAATACCTCGTGTATATAATAATTACGTACTGGTGGGCGTTGAACAGAACCTAGCGTTCGGAGTATTCAGTTTGGATTCAACATTGACCGCCATGAACAACATCAAAGCATTGACAATTGGAGGGTCGAGAAACATTGGCTACTTCTCGGTGAGACTCTTGGTATGTCTGTCGGCCACATGTCGTGCGCTGAATGATGGTGATCGGATTTAGGGGCTGCTGAGACCTTGAAAAAGTCTAGTATGTTTGATAACGACGAAATCATCCAAAAGTGTGTTTGTGCTGGAAAAGCGACTCTAGTTCAGGGAAATGCGCTAGTCAAAGAGGACGTCAAACATGTTTGCGTTGCTGCCCAGGGAGACAACGGTGAACCCGTTGACTTTCTCTTCTTCACAGTCGGTAAGGCAACTATTCCCTTTCTCGTTTCCCCTTGTTTGATCTCACGCACATCCGCTCGAATAGGCGGGATACCCACTTCGAACTCATCAAAGGATTCGTGATCTCACCTCCCGATCTCGTCACCCGATCCCTCTTAACTATTCTTGAGAACCTTCCAACCCTTCCAATATCGTTGCTATCTCTTCGATTGGAATCACTCGCGCCGGCCGCAAAAAAAGCTTCCATTCCTCATCAAGCCACTCTACAGCTACCTCCTCACCGTACCGCACGCAGACAAATGCAGTATGGAGGAAGCGTTGGCATATTGTGCAAGTTGGAAATGGGACACAGCAAATAGTCCCAGCATGGATGTGCTTGTAAGGCGATTGTGGACTTGCCGATACCAAGGATACTGCAAAGTGTGGTCGTGATATGGCCTGCATCGTTAACGGACGGGGCGTGTCGTGCGGATACTTGGAAGTCGCTGAGTGGGGAGTTCTACAAGGTCGAATCAGGGGACCTCACAAGGCGGTGGAAGGTTCCAAGGAAGGACGTGGCACCAGCTCATGAACCATTGGTTGGTTTGGGTCGCGGTATGGGTCGGTCGGGCCGCGTGTGGCTGCCGTTCGTGGGAACTTACGTAACATGACTCATTAGTCCAGGCGACGCACACATCACAAGCAATTCTTGTGGCCTTCAGTCAGATCGTGTCTCCTTTGACTTGTTTACTGTAAACAGACTCGTCGAAGTGTAGACGAAAAGGCTGACCAGTGTCCCCTTCGAACTACACCGTAAAGTTTACTCGGCCGAATGTCAGTGACAGTATTGTAAATGACATGTTTGAGAGGTTCCGAATGCCCAGACTGTGTTTCAACATTGAAAACTTTTTCCCCTTTCGTGTCTTTGAAAGTTCGAGACAAAAATGATACTCATGACCAGCCACTCCAGGTAAGTATAGTACTGTAATGCTTATAGACCGACGCAGATGCCCATTCTTATAGCATCCGAACCATACTGCGCTAATAATATTCATCATCAAACGTGCGCTCGAGGTAAACTTGATCAGGGCGTGTAGCCCAAACGCGCTTGTACGTGATTCCGACATCAAGGTCGTTCACGGTGCGTTAACCCTTCCCAAAGTCAAACCTTCCAAATCCCAACCAAAGCAACATCGACACTCACAGACTCAGAACTTGCCCGCCAATTTGCCACCAAGATGAAGATGCCGCGTCAACAGCATCAAGCACACAGAGAACAGCAAGACGCCGCCTGATCCAAAATAAAAACGACGATCGCCCACCAAAAAGAAGTTTTATGTGTTTGGAGTATGAAAAAAAGAAAGACCTGGGAGCACTTACCCGCGTACCATCCCACGTCTTCGAAGCCACCTGTCGCGGAATTGATGGCCCCAGATATCGGCGGCCCACCGAGCGCACCAAAGGCAGCAAAGCTCACGAAAAACCCCGTCCGTCGACCAACGTCACCGATCGCACCCATCGAAATGGCAGGCACGGAGAGGAGGGAGACGTAGGTACCACATGAAACTCTGTTAGGACAGACGATGAACGCTTACAATAGATAATAGCAGCAGAGTCCGCGTACCCATATATCACGGCGATCGCAATGAGCGCACCTTCGCTTGTTGCAAACGGCCACACAAATGTCATGACGGCCACTACGATAATGAAGGGAACCATGACATTGAGTGCACCTGTTCATATATATCAACACAGTGACCATAGACGTTATGTCTCCTTGCAGATCGACACTCACCAAGTCGGTCCGCAAGAAGTCCAGCCGAAAGCCGGCCGAAAGCAGACGCGCCATTGGCGATAGCGACGAGATAGAGTGAAAAATCGTTCGAAATGCCCACTTGAATGGAGCTGATGGGTATGTAGGTCAACACTAACCGACGCGCGTCAGTCGCACATCTCACACCCCGGGACGTATGAACTGGTATAACGAAAACACAAGACTCACTAGTATATAACCCAAGAAAGGTAGTCACAGCCGAAATGCAGTAAACAGTATACGCCGGATTTTTGAGTGCCACCCAGTTGAATAGGCCACCTTTCACGTTTACAGGCGGGAGCCGTCTATCTATCGTCTGTACCACACACGATCAAACATTAGCTTCGTTCAGTTTCAACAGAGTCGCAGATCGGAGAATCGAGAGGTAAGAACTCACAAGATTTGCTACGCCAAGTAAGAGGATCAGTGTAAATCCAAAAATGCGCATTGTCCACTTGAACCTGGTAAGTCGAGAGTAGGTGTCAAGTCAAGAAAGAAAGCGATTGCTACACATACCCGACTTGAGGTACCAATTTTTGCGCTGCGATCGGAAACACCGTCCCTCCGACTGATGACCCGATAGCATTGATACCCAGCGCTAGGCCCCTTCGCTTCGAGAACCAATGTGATACGACCCCTATTGCCGGTCCGAACAACATCCCGCACGCTATCTGTTCGACAAAAGATTGTAGAATCCTCGCGGCGTATATGAAGCACGAGAAGCAAAATTCACCCCGACGCCCAATCCCTGCACCAGGAGAAACTGCCAGTATACCTTGCACTCTGCAACGAGTAAAGCACAGGCAATCAAGAGACAACTGAAAAAAAAAAAAGGTATCTTGAAGTATCCTATGTCAAATAACCGTCCGGCGACAAGCCCCGGAAGAAAGACAAGGGCATACTTGTGACACCAAAGCGGTGAGGTAAAGGTAGAGTGACCAGAAAATGCATGGAAATTCCAAATCAAATTTGTCAACGATACTTCTCACCTGCCGCAACAGTGTGGGGACCCACCTGTAGAGAACCGATCCATGCGCTGCGGACAAAGTCAACAACGATAATGAGCGGCGAACGACAAGCGGGCCTTACATATCCGACGGGCTCTCGTTGGGGAGCAGCACCTCTTCGTAATACGCTTGAAAGAACTACATGCTTCAGCTCATCTACTGATCTCAAACGCATCAAACGCTCACCCCCCACGCGTTCACATATCCAAACCTATTGATCACAAAAGAAAACAACTCAGCCAGTCGAAATGCAGTCAAAACCAAAAACTACCGACGCTGCACACGTCGTCAAGCCAGTCCTATGCATGATCCACGATCGGGGCTGTCAGTTCCCGGCACACGCTGAACACGGTAACCCACGCACGCGAGGATGACGCTCCACGCCTTGAGACCTCCGTCTGGTGGCTCGCCTGCGTACTTGGCATATTTGCTCGTCAACTTTGTCGCACCTTTTTCCGAGTCGCGACTACTCGACACCCCGTTTTCATCCCGAAGGGTCCGCGACTCCGACGGAGGGGGATCAGACAAGGAAAATTGCGGAACCACGGAAATATTCTTTCCAACTCCATCATTTGATTTTATCTGATCAAAGTCGTCTTTGTGTACTTGGGCCTGACTTTGACTTTGGGTATGATTCATAGTGTCTGTTAGGAAAATCCAGAAGCTGGTACGATATACACGAGCGGCTGAAAACTTGAAAAAGCAGACGATAGAAAAGAAAGCACGTCAGTCGATATGATAAGCCGAAGGGGTCCATATCGCGAGACAACACCAAATAGGGGGAACGTGACGTACCTACCGCAAGAAGACAGTGTCTAGATTGCACGAGAGACGAGCGAGCTTGGTATGGAGGACTGGAAGATGAACAAACCGATATCCGATTTGCTCGACGAGGCGTATGAGATAAATTTGGGAGACACCTACTGCACGGTTGGCATCTCGCTCTCTTATCTTTGAGCCGTGGACGACATGTCATCGGCTTCTCGTTGCCGAACAGGGTTGAACTGATCAGATGCTCTCATAGGGTTTGTGCGTTGAGAGTATGTCTCGCGGCCGCTTCCCCCGATTGGCTTGGGTCATGGATGTCCCCCATACCCAAAGGGGTCTATACAGTGGCGTGGGGTGGTTTTTAGTGAATACCACTTGCTAAACTTTACTCACCCTAACTCGATCCGTGTATCTGGATACGTTCATCGGACGCGCGCAGCGATAACGGACGCAAGATGAGCAAAAAAAAAAAGTCGCGCGCCTTTGCAAAGAAAATAAAAGTTAAATACTTGCTAAAGGGAGCGCGTGACAGAAAAAGTCCGAGGCGTATTAGGAGTGTGTAAGCCACCAATGAGATTCTGCTTCCCCCATTGGTCCTGGATCATCTGTTTATCCGGAGTCAGCCCATGCCCAAGCCCTTGAAAAATGCCTACCAACACTCACGCGTCTAGTTTGTTGACATGATCCGAGGCCACCACTTGATTGTGAGAGCTCGCTAACCGGACGCCGAAGGAAGAAGGGAAAAAGAGGTAACCGAGCGTCAAGGGCAAAGCCGCTCTTTCTGTGCGTGTTGTGCGACTCGCCTGATCCGATGTAGCCATGGCAGCGTGCCTGAGCACCCCAAGTCCGTGACCGAGGATTTGCCGAACGACACATCATCAATTGGGTGTCTCCATTTCCTACACAACACACATGATAGACGATGAAAACACGCGCTCGTCAACGTCGAGTATTGCAATGCACTGATGTCGATAACATAATGAAAAAAACACACCGAGAGGAGAGGAAAAAAAAAAAAAAAACCAAACGCATTTGAATCTCATGATCGTGACAACACCTTTCTTGCTTCCTCAAACGTCTTTCTCGAATCCGCTGACGACAGTCTTGCACCCCCAAGAGACTGCGACGACATCCTTGTTCCAAACGCCTTGCTCCCAGGTTTTATCCCCGCAACTGCCGCAGCCGAATTCTTAGTCGCGACGACCCTCAACAAATTCCCCGTACTCGGTCGTTTCGACTTGAACGTCCCACCACCGGGAAGCGCCAATCGATCGCGTTCCACTCGTCGGAGGAATGGGCTCGGGAGGTTCTCCTCGTCTGAGAGGTCGTACTCGGCGGGGCCGACAGGCGTCACAGGTTTGTCTAACGATCCAGCGACGTCCGCCCCTCCCGATTTCGCTTTGGTCAGTTTGGACGCGCGTAAGTGAGACGTGGAAGTGAGTCCCGTGGGGTCCGAGGCAGAAGCGGGGATATTACTTGCATTGCGCACGGATAGCCTTCGCACCGGACCCCGGATGGACGGTTTGCGAAGCCGCGTAGGAGCCGCAGAAGACGCAGATCCCGACGTCGACCCGCTAGTGGACCCAGAAGAATGACTCGACGCCTCTGAGAGCGGCCGTTCTCGGGTCGTGGGCGAAGGCGGCATCGCTTCTTCTTCCGATTCGCTATCGTCGCCCTCTGCTCCTGATTCGAAGTCGAATATTTTTGCAAAGTCGAGCCCAACTTTGGGCGAGTTCACGAAGAGGTTCGCAAGTTCGGCAGGGGTAGGTGTCGCAAGCGGTTGACCGGTCTGCGTAAGGATTATACCTTTCATAGCAGAGGGCATACAATCTTGCGTAGGCCGCGCGACATTACGATTCGCAGGCGTCATAATGTTTGCATAGCTCCCCGTAGCATGTTTTTCGCGTGTGTGACCAGGTTCGGTCATCTGGACGAGAGGCGCGAGCAGATTTTTGACCTCTTCGAGCGGCGTTTTCTCCTTCCGTCCCTTGCCCTCCTGAGAAGACAGCGTCGCCAACTTTGCCTCCAAATCCCTCTGTACCTCGCCAAGTCTATTTTGCTCCAACTCCAGATCGGCCTCCTTCGCACCTATCCATTGCATCTTCTCCGCAATCATTGCCTCCGCCTCCGCTTTAATCTTCTCCTCGCGCGCCCGCCATGCATCAAATACCTCTTGCTCACGTTGCCGCACTGCAGCCAGAATTTCCTCCTCACGTCTGGCCATCGCAGCAGCAACCTCTTCCTCGCGCTTCCTCACAGCGACACGCAATTCTTCTTCGCGTTTGCTTACTGCCTCCTGTATCCGTGCATCAAGGTGAGATTGAGCTTTTGAGACAAGGTTATGCAAACGATGAATCTCTGCATCTTTCTCGACCATCAAAGCAGTGAACTTTGCTTCTCGATCGGCCAGTGCAACTTCTCGCGCGGAAATTTCGCGTTCTTTTGCAATGACTGCAGACTTGTGCGTTTTCACTGTCGAGAACCTATAGGCGTTCGGTGATTTTAGCATATAATACAAGGGAAAGTCGGTGAGACGAACATCTTCTCTGCTTCGATGACTTTGCTGATGAATGCCAGCCGTTCTTGTTGAAGAAGTTGGATAGCCGAAGGTCTCATTGCCGGCTACCACAATCACGTGACATTGATCGAATGAGGGGAATCAGAATGTGATGAGGCGATTTGACTCACATTCAGATTCAGCATTGATTTAATGACACCTGATAGCGCCTGACTGTAACCTCTCGGTAAAGGTGGTATGCGTCCATTTCTAATACTTCGTTTGTACGAACCGAGAGTACGAGTCTAAATAGACACACCTTATAAATGTGCTTAGCTCCGCGTGAGTCTTTGCCTCGTGAAATGGGGGCTTGAGGGCGCAAAGCTCGTATATGAGGCATCCGAGAGACCAGATATCCGATTTTGAGTCATAAGCTTTTTCTTGCATCAGTTCCGGAGACATGTAATATGGGGTCTAATGCCACCAGGTCTTGTTGAGGTCACACAGGGAGAACGAGATTATTGCACATACCCCGACATAAGTGTTAGCAAAGCTTGCCTGCGGGAGTGCTTTAGACAAACCAAAGTCACCGAGTTTGACCGAGTTACTCTGGTCGAGGAACACTAGAAATAAAGACGGCATAGACGGGCCGAGAAGGCGTGAGCGAGATCGCAAGAGCCGACTTGGCACGTACCATTATCAGGTTTCAGATCACGGTGCAAAATCTGCGGGCGTTTTTCCTTGCCATCTAAATCGGGGCCATGGTTTGGCGGGTGATGGCAGTGTTGCAACGCCAATAATATCTGCATGAAATAGTTCCAAATGGTGTCCTCGGGAACGGGTCTATTATGTTTTTGTGATTGTTTGATGATGCCGGAGAGGTCACCACCACCGCAGTATTCCATGAGGATGTAGAGCATGCCAGCATCTCTGTCGACGTATCGGTCGTGATATCGTACAATGTGTTCATGGTCTAGGTCTTTGAGGATATTTCTACCAGTGAACATATAAGGAGAAGAGTTTGAACACAATAGACAGACGTACACTTCGGCGACAATCTGCTTCCTGTCACGGTCGCTCATGCGCTCGAAGTTGAGCTCTTTTCTTGCAAATATCTACGGTGGGCACACGATGAGACGAAGTGAAATGCTGGTGGCAAAAGGGTGGACTGACCAAGCCGTCTGACTTTCTTCGCACCTTGCGAATGATGCCGAACGAACCATTGCCTATGATGTCGAGCGGTTCATACAGCTCAAGAAATGCAGACATGATGGGTATCGTGAAGAGGCACACTGCTGGCACGACAGTGGCTAGTATAAGAGTGTGTTCGAGAGCTGGACAAGAAGAAAATTCGCGACTAGTCCGCTCTCGAACATAGTCACGCGTGTGGGGAGCGTCAGTCACGTGATCGCGATATTGAAGAATCTCGGGTGGACTAACCTACCATTCATTCTCGTGAGGGTCGACTCGAGTGGTTTGAGCCCAGAGGTCGCTCTGTGATGGTTCACTTTCGTGTATTTCTCGGTGCCCCTTCTGCCGCGGACGTCAACGTGGATCCGAATGGCTACACCTGGCAAACCGTCCAAGAATCCTCCCCGACCACACCGCATTCGCAGTACCCAGCCGCGACGCTCGACGCAGCGAGCCGCCGCATATCCCTTCTCTACCAGAACGTCATCTTTGACTCCATCTTGGATCAAGAACCAGATCATGACTCCACATCTCGGCAAGACAATGACGAAGCCGACCGTCCTGGTACGTCCCTCTCACCGGTCTCCGAGGACCCGCAACAGAACCGTGATACTCAGACGGGACAACGTTTGTTACTTGGCCCCCCACTCCCGCTGCAAACACCACCGGAGCCCCCTCCTTCCTCCGACCTTCCGGACCACTTCCTCAAGGGACCTATGAGACTCAGGAGACGGGTTCCTCCGTCGAGTATTCCGACGCCTCTTCCATCGCTCGCTTTCCAAACTTCCAATTCAGCTTGCACAAAGTCACCCCACTGTCCTCCCTCTACGCTGCCGCCAAATCGGGCAAGGGATCTAGTAAGGTCAACGTGCTTCTCGCTGCCCTCGAGGTCCAAGGGCCTGACACCGTCCGTGTGAAGAGAGGCCTCGACGCAGGCCAGGAGATCTCTATTCTGAAGCTAGTCCTCGGCGACGACCAAGGTTCAGTATGTAAATTGACAGCTTGGAGAGATACCGCAGACGCTTGGGGTGGCTTTGGACCCTCTCCAGGGCTAAAACGAGGAGACATCCTGTATTTCGAGAGTACGTTATCCCTTTCCACGTGTTTTTTCTCCAAATCGCATGTTCTCATGCCTGTTTATTTGATCATTGACAGACCTCATGGCCGCCTGGGAAACGGGTAGTACCGTCACATTGACTGCGTCCCCATACAACAGGCCTAGCACTGAGATCTGCTATCGAACAATGCCCTATACCCACGAAGACTATAGGCTTCGACCTGATTTACGCTTGGGTCAAAGTGATGTTGTCGTCAGCAAAGTCTCAGCGCTTGTCCGGTGGTTCGAATACATGGCTGGCCTTCCGAGTGCCTAGCACCGAACTGTCTCCGCCGGTGAGCGGCCGCCCCGGACGCCAAGTCAGATCTCCTGCCGCACAGCCCCCATCAACTCTTTACATGAAACAAAAGCGCCGACCACCGCGTTGCTTCGGAAATTGCAACTAGACCACCACTACCCCCCTTATCGAGCCGCCTAGACTCGAACAATGGGGAGATATTTCCATAACGATCCGTGTTCTGCTCATTGAGGCCCGCATCCGCAGTTTTCCGGATGCCACGGTTTACTAAAGTGGCACAATAAGTTACCGAATCACCGCTTGCCTTTGTCCCTCGGTGCTCCGCATTCTGTGCAACAACCACCACCGTATGGCTCGGTTCACCACCTCGGAGTATAAGACTCGGTTGGGGGTACGTCTATACAACGCACGCATTACCTCTCTTAAACCACCTGACAACAACATGCCTTCGTCGCCTGCTCCACTCGTCACACCCCCTGGCCTCATGACATTCCAGCACGACTTAAAGGCACACATAAATTTGTCCCTGCTGGTGAAGGTCTCTCTCAAAATGCGCCCTCTGATCAAAAAGAGGTCTTCCAATCCCTTCAGTCTCACTTTAAAACGCCGTTCGACGACAATCTTCTCTCGCTTTTCGTCGAGTTCTTCCGACGCCTCTACCTCGGCCGACTGTACACCAGTATCGGAGAAGATGGATCCTACGTCCACGACTGATGTGGCTATCGGCTCGTCCTCAGAGACGCCTCTACATAACAGAGTGAGTCCTCTCGGCGCCAAGTGCGCGCTCACTGCGGGCCTAATTACGTTTCCGTCTGCCAGCCTCCCATAGGCACGAAAATTGTGGATAGGTTTTGGCCCGAGGATGAAGCGCCGTATTCCGAGGAGAGTTGCTGTGTACCGGTTGTAGGGTGTTATCCCACGGCGCTGGCACCTCCACCGTATCATCGCCGTGCACCACGTTCGTTGGAATCTATTTGCGACGCGACTCTTGGGTATGTTACTCTCCTCGGGGAGTCGTGTTGTCAAATTTCCTGACTCGCTTTCCTTGCAGTGATCCGTTTCCTCCGCGGGCGAGCAGCGAGTGCAATACTGGTCCAATGCGATTTCCGTTCTAAAGTACATCGACGGTGTTTATCTTCGTATACCTTGCCGTCTTCTTCTTTACTATAGACCATAGAGATAATTTACGGGCACTGGTAAATAGTGCAGAGTATATAATTAGTTTACAATCACCTACACGTGAATGTAGTCAAACGCACCTAGTAGCAACCGCTGATCGGTCTGACCTCGTCCAACACCAACTTGGTCGCCTCGACGATGACCTCCCACTCTGTGCGGTGCAACCTTGGCTCGTAGTCGTACTTTAGGTCCTCGCCTTTGTGCACCTCAACCTCTCTTACGATTATCGGCGCGCCCCGGTCGACCTCTGCGATGACGTGATGAACCATGACCCCGAGCCTGTCTACCTCTCCACGTTGGAAAGCCTCAAAGCCACGCTCTACCGCGTTGGCACCGTCGAATTGGCCGGGCAACGCAGGGTGAAGATTGATCACCGGGATCTCGCGCACGGGATACACCTCGTCCACGTCTGCCCCTCCGTCGCTGCCACGCATCACCTGCAGAAATCCCTCGCTGACGATATGCATCCAGCCGGCGAGCACTACCACGTCCGGACGCGCCTTGACGACTTCCCTCGCGATGGCTATATCATACTCGGCGCGCGTCGCACCGGGGTTAGCGCGGAGGAACGGCTGGAGGCCGATGTAAGCCGTCGGAATCGGTGGGTCGGCAGTGGTAGCGCGGGAGAGCCCGTACGCGGCCTTGCGATTGGAGAGGACGAGGACGATGTGAGAATGTGGTAGGCGCGGGGTGTTACAGGAGTCGATGAGTGCTTGGAGATTCGTGCCTGAGGAGAAGAGAAATGGAATGAGCGACAGCGACACGTGTGAACGCACGGACGAGGGTCTTACCTGAGCCAGAGATGAGGACTGCTATTCGACGAAGGGGCCCTTTGGCTGTGATTGTTTCCGTGGCCATCGAGTTCGGGCGGGGCAGAGGACGTGGTCGGTCCGTCGGAGTCTGTCCCGGCCCGTACTGCGCTAGTACCCCTGAAATAAATCGGGTCGGGAGTATCCGGGCTGATATATCAAGAAAGTGGGGTAAAATCCAACCCTCGCTTTCTTCATACAGTAAATCTTTGGCAGCTCTCAGGGGTTAACGCGGCGAGGTTTTTGGCGACGCTTTTCGAGGTGTGATGGGGCGAGCGGAGAGACTATGGATGTCATATGTCCGGCTAATGCGAACAGATGAACACCTCTGCCTGCGATTCAAACCTTTCGTATCGTGGCTATCTTCCGTCGGAGCCCAAATGTCGTTGCATCGTTTCTCTCCCCGACCTCTTTTGCGGGGACTCTCACTTAGTGAGTCATTATCAATGATGTGCCTTCTGCTCTTCCCGTCAGACACCAGATCTATCGGACCCGTTGTGTTGGAACTCGGGGACAGAACATCCAGGAACGATCGATGCACGTTGCGCATAGTGTCACCCATCTTCATCGCCAATGTCAACGCCGCTCAGCCCTTGACGCGTCAATGAACGCTTGGTTCTTTCTAGAACCCCTACCAAACACCTGTCGACGTGCCAATGGGGAGGGTGGCCGACGCAGCAGGAAGACGGTACGTCTGCTCCCGTGGGGGTGGGGTGTGGAGAAGCCATGCCAGATAGCGTTCCGCGCTCCGTACCTCGAACATCGACAAGAGGTATGTCTATTCCCGTCCCTTTTTTTGACGCCAACTCGGGTATCAAGGGGACATCTCGCCCGGGCGCCATCGATCATGGAGTGGGAGGCAAAATCTATGTATATACATATAGAAACCTTCACCCACTCCCGAACCACCCAATAACCCACCGACCAACCAAACCAAAACTGCATCCTGGCACCCTCGTCGGCACCGAAGCTCTGACGTTTTTTTCCTGTCGTTTGTGACTGTAATCATGCGTCCCGTCAACATGTATCCCCTTCCGACTCTTTCCCCATCTTCCTCCCTACATGTCCAAGAAGAGCTATCAATCAATTCCAGGAAGATAGCCAATACGAGCATTTGATTTTCTCGTCCAGCCGTCCCTCGTATGGTACCGTTCAAACCCCCCCGCCCCTACAGCATTTTTAATTCAAAGTCAACATTAAGATACTATATATATATCATTATTATTATTATTATTTTGATTGGATATAATATTATTTTTGTTAGCCACGATGACAACAGTATCGATTGACGACCCGCACGTACAACAGTCAAGTGGAAGGTGGGGCGTACGGAAAATCGAAAAAACAAAAAAAGAGTGACGCGGTCGTTCGTTTTCGCATATAGCGGACAGAGGGAAAAGACAGGGACACAAAGGAGTGGTAGTACAACAATACCTCCCGCGGTGATTGGGTCAAGGGGAATAGGACAGCGACGACCAGAGCAATCCGAGAGGAAGTTGAATTCTGTAACCATGGAATAACTTGGGAGGGAAGGTGTAACACATCCAAAACAAGTCACATTACACCACAAGAGAGGGAGAGAGAGAACCAACGGATGATAGACAACGATAGAGACCGCGGACCCACGCAAGCGTTCAAGAGCTAGGGGTGGTAATGAGCTAGTAAGGTGTGTACAACAAGGCCATCGACGAAGGAGAACCGAGAAAAAGGTTGAACGTACGACGACCACCCTTACATTACCACGCCATATCCGCTACCACTGGGAACCGCGTGCATTGGGGAGTTCATAGCCTGTTTCATAACCATCCCGTTCATCCCATCCTCTCCCCTTCCACTCCATGAGGGGGACACGGGGGAGTTGATATGGGATACAGAGGTGCCAATCCTTCGCGCCAGAGCAAAATCGGTAATTGCGTTTGATAGTTCATAACAACCGGACGAAGCGGTGCTAAGAGGCGGAGTGCCGAATCCACTTCCGGCAGAGGCGCTCCCACTTCGCTCCCGCCCGCTCTGACTCGAGCCGACCGAAGATGCATCATCGCCATCGACTGCGTATCCCACTGCACCGCGCGGGTGTTGAAGGGCCATCAATTGTTGCCGCTTGTTGTTAGAGAGATAAGTATAGTCAGTGAAACCTACAGCCGATCCCAAGGGTGGTGAGTGAGTGACAGCGTGAGCACCGTTCGAAGGGGGCATCATAGACCGTTGGGCTTGAAGTTGCAGTTGAGGGTTGTATCCCGAGTACATGTTCGCAGCCCAAGCAGAAACTCTGTCCGGTTCGGGTGTAACGACGCTGTGTTGTCCCATATGGGCAGTGCCCGAGAAATGCGAAGTAATCTGAGGTTCATAGAGAGAAGGCATTACTGGGTTCTCAAAAGAGAAAGAAGGTGGCATCTGGGCAATCATTGGACCACCCTGCGAGGTGGGCTGAGTTACCGAGATCATTTCTACCATCTTCATATCAACGGAGTTCGCACTGCCTGCAGTGATATTGTGTCCAAAAACGCCGCCGTTCTTGAGCGGGTCAGCGGCCATGAGATCCTCGCTGTCGTCCAGAATTGCTGGCATGGGACCAGAAAATTCTTCGTCTCCTTCTTCAAAAGCATCAAATTGGCCCTGGCCCTCATCTTCCTCTTCCCCAATTGGGGTAGCGAGAACTTCGACTTCTCCACTGAGCACCATGGTAAACCCTTCTCCTCTGACAGGCTCGTCGACACGAGGAAGACCTGCACGATCACGCCATTCGTTGAGTTCCCGGCGGAGCGCATCCGACTCGAGTTTGAGCAGACGTAATTCACGTGAAGCGAGGAGGCGATGACGACGAGAGGCATGAATATAAGCGATGGAAGAGTTGACGATAGCAGACTTGGATGGCCGGCGGACTTGAGAGAGATTTGGGAGTAGAGCTGCAAGGTCCTGAAAGCGCGATTTAATCGATTAGAGGCGAGTGCGAGTGAGAAAGAACTTGCCAAGAATCTGCCATTTAGGGTTTCTCTACGTTGCCTCT